>SMDT01002547.1:0-30171 GCA_005392925.1 Aquilaria sinensis | reverse complement strand
CGTCCATGACGATGAATCTTGCCATTGTGGAGGCATACAACTCAGCTGATCTGTCTACCGAAGTCCCTCTCATCATTAGCGGGAGATCGATCCATCCGAGGACGGGGAGTTCGGATGGTCCTACCCCAAAAGTGGGCGAGGTCACAGGCTTCAGTTCGCTACTGGAGATGCCCAAGTTCGGCAGCAGGTGCGAGAATAGGACGTCAGCATTTGAGCCATCATCAAGCAACACTCTTTTGACGTCCCAGTTCCCTATTCTCGCCATAATCAGCAGCGGATCGTCGTGGGGGAAGACGACGGTGGAGCCATCTTTGCGAGCCAGCTTCTTTGATGTACTTTGATACTCCATGACTGCAATTTCTCTGGCTTTCCGCTTTCTTTCCGAGGATGGGAGCCCCGTGGTGATGGTTTGGATAACCCCTGAAGGAGGTGGAGGGCGCCTTTTTGGACTTCTATTTCTCCGCCTGTCGGAGTCGTAATCCTCGTCTTCGGCCCTTTCTTCCTCCTCTTTTCTTCTCTTTGGGGAAGGCATCCGCAGGTACTTCCGAAGTTGGCCTTGTTTTATCAGCGACTCTATGTACTTCTTCAGCTGGAAGCAGTCTTCGGTGTCATGACCGTGGTCGCGATGAAACTGGCAGAACTTCTTGGCATTCTTTTTGTTATCGGCGGTCATGGCCCTTGGCCGCCGAATCTGCGTCCCTTGCCTTTCCAGCGCCATGAGGATGCTGGTCCGTGTGGTGCTCAGGGGCGTGAAACTTTGAGGTTTCCTTCCCCGCATCCTCCGAGGTCGTCCTGCCTGTTCCGTCGGATGCCGAGCTTGTTGATTGGACCCTTCGGCGCGGTGGTGATCGGACTTCGGCCCTGCCATTCTTAGCTCCTCGGCTGTCATGTGCTGTTCGGCCCTTCGGTAAAATTCTCCGAGGGTGTCCGGGGGGTCCTTTGAGAACTCGTAGAACAGCTGTGAGTCCCGCCGAAGGCCCCGTGTCATGGCAAGAATGCGGATTTCGGGCCGGAAGTCTGGGACGCTCAGGGCTTCCCTATTGAATCTTTCGACATAGTCTCGGATGGTTTCTCCGTTCCTCTGCTCTATGTCGAACATCTGCACAGGCATCTTCGCCGTTGGCCGGCTCCCAATGAATTGCTGTGTGAAGGCCGTGGACAATTCCTGGAACTCAGTAATGGTCCCTGAAGGCAATGAATTGTACCACGCAGTTGCTGGCCCTGTGAGGGTGACTTCAAAGCATTTGCACATGGTAGCGTCATCAGCACCGTGCATTATCATGCTGCGTCTGTACTTCGTCAAGTGGGCCTGTGGATCTGTAAGGCCATCATAAATTTCCAGACGAGGTACTCTGAAGTTACCTGGCATAGCTGCCTCAACGACGGCCTGAATGAATGGGGAGTCATCTTCGCAGCATGTTCCAGAGAGTCTGGCCCAAACGGGTTTTCTGGCCACTTGTTTCTCCACTCTGTCCAGCCGTGCTAGTATCCTCTCCATAAGCACTGTGGCGCTAGGGCCTTCTTCAGGGAATGGAGATCGCCGGCGCCTCTTCGGGGAGCGAGTTCGGCGCTGAGGGGACAAGGACCTCGCCTCAGGCGACGAACTGCTTCGCTGTGAGACTCTCGGTCGCTTGGACCCGGTTTGTCCCACAGGCCGTTTCCCGAGGGCTATATCTTCTGTGGATGATTCTTCGCGAGGGTCTCCACTCCCCGAACTGCGATGTGTAGACTTGGGGCTTCTCTCCCGAGGGCGTGTCGGTGAGGGGGGTCTCTGGGCCCGTGCCTGCTGTGGCCACCTTCGGTCGATCTGCTGGGTCATTTCAGCAATGACCGAACGCTGAAAGTCCCTCAAGAAGCTCACGGTGACTACCAGAGGGCGGTCTTCCTCAGGCGCAGAAGTCCCTGGGAGTGTTTGCTCAGCAGCCGGTTGTATCTCAGGCGCAGACGGGGACCTTGGGAGTCCCTTGTCCTTAGAACGCCGAGTCTCAACGACGGCGATCTCAGAGCGGGTTCCCACAGACGGCGCCAAATGATGGCCAGGGGCCTCATCGTTCAGAGTCATGATGACTGGAGGAGAGACTTCTGGGAGGAAGAACGCCTGGTGGATTGGATCGCCCAAAGGAGAGTGCCTGAAAGCTCAGAAACAAAGGGTTAGGAGGCCCCCGGAGTGTTTTTCCGGGGGGGAGCCTCCGACGCCCAAGTCAGTGGTGGCTGAGAGAAAGGCAGAGAAAATAGCACAAAGGGCTGAGGAGTCTCGCCTGGTAATTTTCTCAGAGTGTGGGAGCCGTATTTTTGCCAACCAGCCTCCTGCCAAGTATTAATTCCTGGTATTTATAGGAGCGCCTAGCCCGTTCAGATCGCGACACGTGTTCGGTCGGATGTTCCTGAATTTCTGGGCATAGGAGACAGATAGCTGGTAGCAGGTTGCCTTGAGCCATGTGCTGAGACGGGCCATGATGTGATTTTGATGGCGTCAGCGTGGCAGTGCGCCTTTTGAGGCGGATTGTGGCGTCTGTGAATGGATGTGTCAGAGGCTTCCTTAAATGCTTCCATAAATGCTCCTGCCGTACTCCCGAGGTCCCTGGGTGAGGTCATCCTTTGGTACGGACAGAGCCTCTTCGGGAAACAAGCCCTCAGTTCGGGGGTTCCCAGTTTCAGGGAGTTCCGCCTTCGGGGATATCATGTTCGGCTCGCTATGTCTGGTGCCGCTTTTCCGAAGGCGATCTGTTCACAACCTTGGGGGGGGCGAGTAGTGTCCTCGGGTTTTCCTGGCGTGCCGGGCTCGGAGCTCTTCGGCTATCTCCCGAGGTGCATGATCACACATTTTGTCGGGTAGCGCCAGCTTCTTCTGGCCATTCTTGTGGCAGGGAGTTCGGCCAGATCGAGGCGATAGCGTTTGGCTATCAGAAATGATCAACTTGAAGTGGATTGTTTTAATTGTACCACTCATTTAAGTGTACATTTTGGTCCCCTTTTCTCTGTTTTCTGCCAGCTTTCCCATAGTATATTTTCTATGTGCAATTAAGTCCTGAAAGTCTCCAGTTTTGCACATAAGTCACTATACCAGTCTCCAGAGCTTCTCTTACTTCCCCTTTCTATTTTCTCTCACTCTCCTTGGTTTTTCCTTGATATTCCTTGGCCTAAGCCAAGCACTTAGGAGGTACCTAACAGTTCAAGCTAGAGTTAGCTCAATGAGCTCAAATCCTACCTTAAAAGGATCTTGGTGCGCCAAGAATTCCAACACTCTAACAATCTCCTTTGCCTCATGTTCAACTCTTTCTGAGTGAACAAGTACTTTAGGCTCTTATCGTTAGTGTAGATCACAAAAGAACTACCCATTAAGTAATGTCTCTATTGCTTAAGAGCAAAAATCACTGCTTCCAGTTCTAGGTCATGGGTAGGATAATTTTACTCTTCGGGTCTTAACTGCCTTGACCCATAAGCAATGACATTTTTGTCTTGCATAAGCACACAACCTAACCCAGATCTAGATGCCTCTGTATATATGATGTAAGGCTTACTTGGATCAGGAAGAATCAATATTGGAGCTTCAGTCAACCTCTGCTTAAGCTCCTGGAAACTCTTTTCACACTTCTCAGTCCACTCAAATCTTTGACCCTTCTTAGTCAGATGAGTAAGAACTAAGGCAACCATGGAGAAGCCTGATACAAATCTCTTGTATTATCCAGCTAATCCTAGAAAACTTCTGATTTCCTTCACAGTTTTTGGTTTTTCCCACTCTTGCACTGTTAGGCACCTCCTATGTGCTTGGCTTAGGCCAAGGAGAACCAAGGAAAATGAGAGAAAACAGAAAGGGAAGAAAGAAGAGCCATGGAGACTGGCACAATGACTTATGTGCAAAACTGGAAACTATTAGGACTTAGTTGCACATGGAAAATGTACTATGAGAAAGCTGACAGAAAACTGAGAAAGGGGACCAAACTGTGCACTAAGTTAAGTGGTATAAGTGAAACCACAAGTTTAAAGATGGCATTGTTGGCCATGCAAATTTCTATAATGGCTAGTGCAAGACTAGACCATTTGTGGGAGACAACAATGATTACTAGTCAAAATCTTGTCTACCACTAGTGTACTATTCACTAGTTACTAGTTAAACTAACTAGTCTTTATGTTAGTTACATGGCCGGTCATGCATGGGTGCTTATGACGCCTTGGTACTTGTGTTGTTTATTTGCTTGGCACTTTGAGCCATGTGTGGACTTAAGTGTCCATTTAAATACAAAATTGAGTGGCGGCCTTGTACACAAGTGAACTTAAGGGCTATATTGCGCCATGCAAAGAAATGGAAGTGAAATTGGCATTTTGGCTAACTAAAGCCAATGACTTTCGGCCGAAACTAGCCTAAGTCCATTTGCTTCATTTCGGGCTTCCTTGCCTTTGCTAAACCGAGAGCATTCTTGAGAGAGCTCCTTCACAATCTTGTCTTGATTTCAAGAACCTTGAAGCCATTTGAAGAATTCAAGCTAGGAAGGCTTGTCTCGGCATAAGCTCACTTGGAATCAAGCTTTGTTTATGAAGAAATGGTGAAGGGCCGAACCATTTGAGCTAGGGTTCTTGAGGTAACCTTGGTATTTCCTTGAATCCATGGTATTTCTTTCCATGAACAAGGATTTTGAATGCTCATACGTTGCTAAGCTTGGAGATTAAAGCAATTGAATTATTTGGTGGAAAACCTAGTTATGGCCGAATATGATGAACATGTGTTCTTGGTGTTCTTCTTGGAATTCATGGAAATTAATCCATGTGTGATGCTTGTTGATGATCATTTAACCTTGTGATAGGTTGTTTGGGCGAAGAACACCAAGATTGCGCAAGTTAGTGCTTTGGCCGAAAGTATATTTTGAGGTAACCCATGTTCAACCTTTGTTTACATGGCATTAACGCCATGAACCATGCTTAATGATGCATTGGTAGATGTGTGTGGCATTGGATTGAATGAAGAACATGTATATGTGAAATGGGCACTATGGCCGAAAGGGTGGAAATGGTGTTTACATGTATTTTGCTTAGTTACATGGTAATTGTGCCATGAGTAAGCTTATTAGTTGTTTGACTACTCATTTGGTGTAATGGAATGTTGAGTAGTACCATGAGATAAAAATGTGTGCTTTGGCCGAAAGCTTGAATTGGAGTGAAATGGTATATTTCACTTGGTTACTTGGCATTAATGCCATGGTTGTTGTTTATTGGAGATTATAATGGCTCATGGTATGTGAGATTAATGGGCAGCTTATGTTTAAGTATTTTGGCTTATATGGCCGAGAGCTTCAAAGTGTTGGGTGATAGTGTCTTTCATTGAAATCATGGTATTTGATCCATGGGTTATGTTGTTAATGATTATGCCTTATTATGGTAGGCATTGAGGTTGAAAGGCACTTGGACACTTGAAGTTTTATTGGAGACCGAGAGCTTGAGGTAGGGTTCACTACACTTGAGTTCGCTTGGTAATATATGCCATGGTTCAAGTGTTAAGGTGGCTAAGTGATGGTTAAAATTTGCCATGTGATCTTAGTTACTTGATGGGCTTATTGGTTATATTTGGTTGCAATGTTGATTAGCTAATTGACTATGGTACATGTACTAAAAATGCAAGTGAATGTGGCCTATTTGCTTGGCATTTTGGGAGCTCCATATGGAATGTTATTGGTAAGATTATGTGCAAGGATTGCACACGGGTACATGTATGGCTTATATGGCCGAGAGCAACAATGTGAAGTGTGTGTGAGTACTTGTGTGCTTTGGTGATTTCTTGTGCATGCTAACCCCCATTATTGTTATTTGTATATGGTTATACTTGCTTTTCTTGTCTTTGTGTTTGTTTTGCAGGTTGAGCTAATTAATTGGAGGTTAAGCCTTGAGTGTTCACTCGGCTTAACTAAATAAACTCTTTAAGAGTTGGGTATAATGAAGTGAATCCTACTGAGTTAAACTCACTGCCCATTCTCCATTTTTTTTCAGGCAAGGATATTCAGCCTGAGTAGTGCTAAGCTGCCTTGTGTGTGCACTTAGTGTTATTTGCTTTGTTACTAAGGTATGTGCCAATGTGTGCTTGGCTTGACACTTTAGAATTACTTGCAAGTCTTATTGTGAGTTGGCCGAGACTTATGGTTTAAGCTTGCAGGCTATAGAGTGGGAACTGTCTAGGGGAGCATAGATATCTGGACTTTAGCTCTGGTTTTGCTTTTCACCTTTATGACCATGAACATGGCCGTGGGCTTGGTGTTGCAGTGTGTGCTTTTGTATGGGATCCTTAAGGTGATGTTTGAGCACTAGGAGTTTGGTCTCGGTCTGTATATAACTTGGCATGAACAACTTATGGGTGCTTGGCATTATTAGCCATGTTATTTGCTAGGTAGACTACACTTTTGGTTGTGTATATTGTAGTCTTGGATACCTAGATGGTGATGTTATTTTGAGAACCTTGTATGCCAAGTTATGTATGGGAGTATGGATGATTATGTGTATGGATATGTGTTATAAGCATTATGGGCCAAGGCTTGGCACTTTTGAGTGTTGTTAATGGCATGACCTTGCAAGTTTTATGGTGCACCTTTGTATGTATGTTTGATGGCCGAGAGCTACATGCATTACTCCTTGTGGTTTTCCAAACTTAAACCAACATTGTGGGCTTCTTGGTTGCCATGTAGGTAGCACACTTGATTGCACACCAAGTATGCACTGGAAGTTGCATTATTTGTTGCCTTGCTTGTTATGCAAGAAAGTGGTTGGGCCTTACTTACGCTGCAAGTAATTACTAGTTTGGTTTGAAAGCCACCTGGGCCACCTCCCAGGCCCATTACCTTAAGAAAATAAGACTTAAAGTTAGTTCCTTTGGGTTAGGCCGAGAGCTAGTTACCCAGTTTTTAGTTTGGGCTTGTGAGTCAGGTTGGGGACTTACAGGCCAGGGCCTGTGTGAGGTGTGACATGCACTGCCTTGACCTCTTCGGGGCTTGCCTTAAGGCCTTGTGCATCTATGATGTGTCCTAGGAAAGACACTTCCCTTATCCAAAATTCACACTTGGATAACTTAGCATAAAGCTGATTCTGCAATAGAGTCTTTAAGACAATCTTCAGATGATGTTCATGTTCATTTTCATTCTTGGAATAGACTAGCATGTCATCAATGAACACAACCACAAATTTGTCTAGATGTGGTCTAAACACCTTGTTCATCAAGTCCATGAAAGCAATTAGGGCATTAGTCAAACCAAATGGCATGACTGTGTACTCATAATGCCCATATCTAGTCCTGAACGCAATCTTAGGAATATCTTCTTCCTTTACTCTCAATTGGAAGTATCCAGATCTCAAATCTATCTCGGAGAAGATCTTAGCTCCCTAGAGTTGATCAAATAGATCCTCAATCCTAAGGAGTGGATACTTGTTCTTGATAGTCACTACATTAAGCTTCCTGTAGTCAATGCATAGTCTCAAAGATCCATCCTTCTTTTTCACAAAGAGAACAGGAACTCCCCATGGTGAAACACTTGGCCTTATGAACTCTTTTTCAAGAAGTTCATCAAGTTGTTTCTTGAGCTCATTCATCTCTGTGATTGGCATTCTATAAGGAGGTATGGATATTGGACTAGCTTCTAGTTGCAGCTTGATTTCAAACTCAATCTCCCTTTGTGGAAAAATACCTGGCAGGTCTTTAGGAAAGACTTGTGGAAACTCTCTCACTATAGGTATTCTATCCACTTATTCTTCATAGTGCAATTGATTCAATGCATAACAATAATCATGCTCAGAAATCACAGGTATCTCATCTAGTACCTCTAGCTCCATGCCATGCATTTCATACACTAATTCCTTAGAATTCACTAATGCATGCACTTCATCATCAGGCAATGTGATTTCCCTTTTAGCACAATCAATTCTTATGTTATGCTTAGCAAGCCAATTCATACGTAGCACTAAATCATACTTAGGAATGTTCAACACTAGCAGATTAGTCATAACCTTAGTCTTTGCTACTACTAGCTCACAATCCTTAGCTAGGTCATTAGTGAAAAGACATTGACTACCTACTGTTTTCACTAGGGATATCCTAGGCATGATTTCAGTAGGCAATTTCATGGCTTCAACAAATTTCCTAGCCACTATAGATACAAATGCACCAGTATCAAACAGAACACTAACAGGCATACCATTAAGGTAAATATTACCACTTAGTGCTCCTCCCTACTTTGATGTCTCTGGCCTCTCCACTTGGAAGACTCTGCCAGCTCTCTGCACTGGAGGCCGAGGCACTGGAGGAATTTGCCTCTGTTGTCCCTCGCAAGGTGCTCCCCCTCTAGGTCCTGCCCCAATCGGCCTTACTGGACCTTGGTCTTCTGGCCTCTTCTGAGCCAGTGGGCAGTCTTTGATCCAATGATCCATGGATCCACATCTTAGACACGCTTGGGTGTCAAAATAGGAAGGTTTCTTTCCATGAAACTTCTTGCATTTAGGGCACCTTAGGCCAGGGAACTTCCCCTTAACCTTGCCCTCACCACCAAGATGAGAATTCTTGGAAATTGCATTGCCATGTGGTGGCTTCTCTCATAAGGGCTTTCTGCACTGCTTCATAGTGATGGCTACACTCAGGTACCATCCTCGGAAGTACATCTGACCCACCTCGGGATAGATGGGATCCTCACCACCCTCGGCTAATGACGCCACCACCCTCAGATTGGCATGATATGCCGTCCTCGGTCAAGTTGTCTAGAGACCTCGGGGATCATCTCCCCACTCTCGGAAGAATATGGCATCCTTTGAACATCCTCCACACTACTGAGGAGCTTCCCTCCGCGGCCCTCGGAGAGCAAAGTCGAACCAAAAGAAGCTCACCTGTCAAAGGGGTCTTACTCCCCGAAGAGAGTACATCACCGAAGGAGTTCTCAGCTGAACAAGACAAAAACGGTTAGGAGCCTCTGACACAGAGGACCTTGCACATGCCTCTGACACACAGCCCTCCCACATGGCCCTGACCTTCGGTCAGAACGGCTACAGCCAGCTGGGGGTGCCTGTCCCCGAACGTATGGATCAAATCTAGCCAACCACGTGTTGTGATCTAGGACAAGCTATAGCAGGAGGCTTCCCCCTAAGGACCTCCTATAAATACCTGTGGAGAACCTTGGCACGGAAGAGCAACAAGTAAGAAAGAGGAAACTCTAGCCATCACAGCTCTTCATTCCTTCTTACTTTCATCCTAAAAAGACTAACTTGAGCGTCAGAGGCTCCTCCCCCGGAATCACACTCCAGCGAGTCTCTAGCCTTTCTTTTACTGAGTCTTACAGCCATATCCTCGCCGGAAGCTCCTCTCCAAGGCACCTTCTTCACCGAAGGGCTCTTTACAAACACCTTCATACCGGAAGTCCCGTTTGCAGCTACACCATGTCACATAATGAAGATGCCACCGGGCATCATTTGGCGCCGTCTGTGGGAACCCACTCTCAGGTAGCCATCGTTGAGACTCGACGTTCTAAGGATAAGGGGCTCCCGAAGTCCCCATCTGCGCCGGAGACTCAACCGGCGACCGAGCAGCCAGTTGCCAGGACCTCTTTGCCGGAGGACGAACATCCTCTGACCGTTACCATGGGCTTCCTAAGGGATTTCCAGCGTTCCATAGTGGCGGAAATGATGCAGCAACTTGACTAGAGGTGGTCTCAACCACCTTCGGTCCGAAGAGCCCCCTCGCCGGCCGCCCGCCGAGAAGGGAGCCCCAAGCCTGCCCACTGGAGTTCAAGCAGTGGAGACTTCCACGACGAATCCTCAACCGAGGGCGTCCCCCTCAAAGGGCATCGTGTTGAAAAAACAGCATCAAAAGGGCCCAGAGCCTCTCGCCGAAGGAGCCCGTCGCCGTACAAGAGGTCACCATCTCCTCGCCGGTGAAGTTACTCCCCAAAGAGGAGACGTCGCTCCCCGCCGCCGGAGACTCTCAGGCAACAGGAAGAGGCCAGTACCACCGCCCTCATGGAGAAAATCCTTGAGAGGTTAGACAAGGTGGAAAGGCAGGTTTCCCGGAAGCCTGTTTGGTCGAGGTTGTCGGAGACCTTCACAGGTGAAGAATCCCCGTTCGTCCGAGCAATAGTTGAGGCACCCATGCCCAGCGACTTCCGGGTACCTCGCCTAGAGACGTATGATGGGCGTAGTGACCCCCAGGCCCACCTGACCAAATACAGGCGCAGCATGGTGCTACACGGTGCCGATGACCCCACGTTGTGCAAATGTTTTGAGGTCACCCTCTCCGGACCGGCGACGGCGTGGTACAACTCATTGGCCCCCGGAACCATCATGGGATTCCAAGAGTTGTCCACCGCGTTTACACAACAATTCATCGGCAGCAGGCCGACGGTGAAGATGCCAGTTCAGATGTTCGACATAGCGCAAAGGAATGGAGAGACCATTCGCGACTATGTCGAAAGGTTCAACCGAGAGGCCCTGAGCGTGCCGGACTTTCAGCCCGAAATACGCATCCTCGCCATGATACGGGGACTTCGGCGAGACTCACAACTGTTCTACGAGTTCTCGAAGGACCCCCCAGATACCCTCGGCGAGTTCTACCGAAGGGCCGAGCAGCACATGACTGCTGAAGAGCTGAGGATGGGAGGTCCAAAGCCCGACCACGTTCACCCCGAAGGGCCAAGCCAACACCCTCGATACCCAACAGAGTCAGGGGGTCGACCTCAGAAATAGAGAGGGAAAAAGCCATTGACTTTTACTCCCTTGAATACCACGAGGACGAACATCCTAATGGCCATGGAGAGGCAGGGAGCTCAAATTCAGCGTCCGAAGGTCATGACCTCGGACAACAAAAAGAATATGAAGAAATTCTGCCAATTCCATCGGGACCACGGCCATGACACTGAGGACTGCTTCCAACTCAGGAAATACATCGAGTCCCTGATCAAGCAGGGTCAGCTGCGTCGGTACCTGCGGATACCCTCTCCCAGGGGAAGGAGGGAGGAGGAAAGAAAGGAAGACGAGGACTACGACTCCGACCGACGTCGGAACCGGAGTCCCAAGAAAAATCCCCCACCCCCAGCAGGAGTAATCCAGACGATCACCACGGGGTTGCCCTCAGCAGAAAGGAAAAGGAAAGCCAGGGAGATCTCGGTGATGGAATTCGGCAACCCATCGAACAAGCTTGTTCGGAAAGATGGGTCTGCCGTAGTGTTTCCACACGATGACCCGCTTCTTATCATGGCAAGGATTGGGAGCTGGGATGTAAAGAGGGTGCTCCTGGACGATGGGTCCAACGCAGATGTCTTATTCTCCCATCTATTGCCAAGCTTGGGCATCGCGAAGACTGACCTCAAACCTGTTACATCTCCCACCTTCGGGGTAGGTCCTTCCGAACTCCCTGTCCTTGGGTGGATCGACCTACCTCTAATGCTAAGGGGAACTTCGGTCCAAAACAATGGAGAGTTCTTCGCCTCTGCCATGACCAGGTTCATCGTCATCGATGTCCCCTCTTCGTATAATGCCATCCTTGGAAGGCAAACTCAAGGGAACTTTCACATCCGACCAGATGTGAAGTATCTAACGGTCACCTTTGGGAAGAAGGATGGGGACGCGGAAATATTCATTGATCAAGCTGAAGTCGGGAAGGTCTTCATCAAGGCTAGGCAAAACCCAGTAAAAGTACACACACAGACCTTGGGAGAAAATGGCACACCAACCAAAGAGCCTACAGAGGGGGAGAAAAGCGACTCAGAAAAAATTGAAACTAAGAATGTAGAGCTTATGCCGGGCCGAAATACCTGCATAGGGAAACATCTAGCCGAAGGTGACATGCAAAAGCTTGTATATTTCCTTTTAATGAACAAAGATCTATTTGCCTACTCGCCGAAGGATATGGCTGGGGTAGACCCTCGCATAATCCAACATAGTCTTAAAATACGCCTTGATGCGAAGCCTGTTCGCCAAAAAAAGATGAGCCTTTCGGCACACAAGAACAACTTCGTTAAGTCCGAGATCCAAAGGTTGTTGGAGGCAGACATAATTAGGGAAGTCAAATATCCCGAATGGCTTAGTAACGTGGTCATCGCCACGAAAGAAGGGAGTGACAAACTCCGAATGTGCATCGACTTCCGAAACGTGAACGATGCTTGTCCTAAAGATTCGTATCCTCTGCCTCCAATAGACCAGTTGGTGGACTCAACCGCCGAATACGGTCTCCTCAGCTTCCTCGACGCATTTAGCGGGTACCATCAAATCAGGATGGACCCCGAAGACGAGGAAAAAACCACCTTCATCACCGAAGCTGGTACATATTGCTACATTAGAATGCCCTTCGGGCTTAAGAATGCAGGGGCCACATACCAGAGGTTGATGAACAGGGTCTTCGATTCCCAAATTGGGAGAAACATGGAAGTCTACGTCGATGATATGATAGTTAAGAGCAAATTGCCTGACAGTCATATCACAAACTTAGTAGAGACATTCCACCAACTGAGGACATTCAAAATTCGTCTCAACCCTGAAAAATGCATGTTCGGGGTGAATGCTGGTAAGTTTCTTAGATTTATGGTGTCAGAAAGAGTATCGACGCTAATCCAGAAAAGGTCAAGACCTTGTTAGGATTCCGAACAGCCAAGACGACCAAAGACGTGCAAAGACTTAAGGGGAGAATCACATCCCTTAACAAATTCATCTCTAGATATGGGGATCATTGCCGACCGTTTTTCAAGGTCCTCACTAAAGCAGAAAAAAATGGTGGCAACCTCGAAACCGAGGTGCGCCCTTGGAACGAAGACTGCTAAAAGGCTTGGGAAGAGCTTAAAGTCTACCTAACTCATCTCCTAACACTTCGGCAGCCACGAGAAGGAGAACCCCTCATACTCTGCCTAGCGGTCACCAAAAAGGCAGTAAGTTCGGTCCTTGTAAATAAAGAGGGGGCAAAGCAATGGCCAATATATTATGTGAGCAAGTTTCTACATGGTGCCGAAGTCAGGTACCCCTTGCTACAAAAGGCTATTTATGCCCTGGTACTCACAAGCAGAAGGCTACGACCTTATTTCCAAGGGCACCCCATTATCGTCCGAAATAGCCTGCCTCTTCGGGATATCATGAAGAAGGTGGACCACTCAGGAACGCTATCGAAGTGGTGTATCAAGCTTGGTGAATATGATATCAACTATGAGCCAAGGAAGGCAATAAAAGCACAAGCGTTGGCAGATTTCATTGCCGAAGTACCCACTGCCAAAGACAGTCCGCCTAACCTTGGAACGGATGAACCTGAGTGGACCCTATTTGTTGATGGGGCCTCCGGTTCCAAACATCAAGGAGCCGGAGTAATTCTCCATGGCCCCGAAGGTATAGAAGCCATGAAAGCCATCAAATTCAGGTTTAATGTCACCAACAATATGGCAGAATATGAAGCCCTCATAGCAGGTTTGTGCCCCACCAGAAGAGTTGGTGTGAGCTAAAGGCCCACAGCGATTCTCAGCTTGTGGCCTGACAGATGGCAGGGGACTACGGTGCGAAGAACCTAACCTTGGAAAAGTATCATGACCTAGCAACAAAGCTCATCCAAGAGTTCAACACGGCACACATCGAGAACGTGCCTCACCGAAACAATACTGAAGCAGATATTTTGGCCAAGACAAAAAAGTCCACCGAAGTGCTAAGCCAACCGAGCATAGCAATAATGAGCATAGCAACTTCAGAAAGAGGATGGAAGGATCCCATAAAACAGTACCTCATGACTTCGGAACTTCCCGAAGACCCTCTTAAGGCAGCAAAAGTGTGAAGACGTTCTGGATGATATTTCCTAATCAGGGAGGAGTTATATCGACAAGGGTACGCGAGCCCACTGCAAAGGTGTGTCAGCAAAGAGGATATAGAGACAGTCCTCAAAGAAGTCCATGAGGGGGCCTGTGGTTCCCACGTAGGAACTGATGCTCAGGTAGGAGTACTACTCTGCCAAGGTTACTTCTAGCCCACCCTAAGGAAAGACACAAGGCAGTTTGTCCAGAAATGTGACAATTGCCAAAGACACGCCAACATCCAGAGGCTACCCTTGGAAATGATGACTTCGGCTAACTATCCCTGCCCCATCGCAGTATGGGGTATTGACCTCATCAGGCCTCTCCCAACTTCACCCGGAGGAGTGAAGTTCTGCGTAGTTGCAGTAGATTACTTCACTAAATGGATTGAGGCAGAGCCTCTGGCAACCATTTCGGCAAAGGACCTACAGAAATTCATCTGGAAGAACATCGTATGCAGGTTTGGCATACCGAGGGTGATAGTGGCTGATAACGGTTCCCAGTTTATTAACAAGGGGTTCCAGGAATTTGCCACCGACCTTGGGATAAAAATGCAGTTCACCCCAGTAGCTCATCCTCAGAGTAACAGACAGGTAGAGGTGTCCAACAGAACCATTAAGGATGGTTTGAAGAAGAGATTGAAGGAAGCAAAAGGAAGATGGCCAGGGGAACTCCCTAGTGTGCTATAGAGCTATCAGACAACACCCTGAAGGGCCACAGGTGAAACAACTTTCTCACTTGTCTTCGGCACTGAGCCCATTATTCCCATCGAAGTGGTTTAGCCATCTATCAGGGTACAAGTCTTCGATGAAGAAGGGAACAACCTCGAGTTGAGAACCAAGCTCAACCTAGTTGACGAACATAGAGAAGTGGATGAGCTTAGAAGAAAAAATTTTCAGCAAAGAGTAGCTATCGCTGCGAACTCGCATGCCAAGTGAAAAGGAATCAAGAAGGGGGACCTTGTCCTCCGAAAGGCTGAGTTTGAGCCCCAAATACCATCTCATGAAGTACTTCGGGCAAACTGGGAAGGGCCTTTTTTGGTTCTTGATAAAGTTCGGCCAGGAGTTTACAAGCTCGGTGATGCCGAAGGTGGTGAACTGAGAAACACATAGCATTTAGATGCTTTGAAAAAATTATACACTTAGAAATTTTTCTAAGGAAAATAGTCCCACCAAAGGAATCTAACCGAACAAGGTGCAAGTATCTACCTACGAAAATGCCACATTTTCTTCGAAGGTGCGTCAACCGAACATGGCTGATAAAAACAGGCAGAGCTTTGCCAAAAGATATTCGCCGAAACTGGTGCTAAGCCAAAGATGGTTGATAACAAGCGCAAAAAAATATCTTTCCAAGGGTCCTAGATCGAAAATGGTCAAACTAACCTTTGGAACCAAAGGTCATTTAGGGAGAAACTTGTCTTGAGACATTGCCAAATTTTGGAGGAAAGAAGGAATTTTATTAAATTGAGCCTTTATTACAAGAATGAGCATTACAAGAAGAAGATTACAAAGAAAAAGAAAAAGTGAAGTCCTGGACGCCTAAAGGACCTCTTCATCTAGAGCTACTTCACTGCCAACCTCCTCTATCACAACCTTCAGTGCCGGAGGAAGAGCAAAAGGAAGGTTGAGGTGCTCTATCTTCGACCATGTCCAGCAAGGCCCTTCGGGGATGTCCAGACCCCCCAAGAAGGAGATGTCGAGGTCTGGGTATTTGGCCAGAACTTGGTGTCGAGCCAAACAAAAGACGTCTTGGAACGCAACCTTGGTTTGCTTGATCAGCTTTGTCCTTCACGACACCAAAGTCGTTCAGCTCATCCCTCAGCTCAGCGACCTCCTTCTCTAGCTTCTTCTTCTTCCTCTTTGACTCCTTCTTCAGTGCATCAACCTCGGCGTGAAGATCGGCATTGTCCGCGAAGGCCTTCGTTATGAGAGTATAGTCCTCCTCCTTCTCCTTTTGGTAGGCCTCGTTTGCTGAAGTTAGCTCAACGACGTTCGCACCGAGGCCAGACATCTTCTGGGAGAAATCTTTTAAGAGCTCCTCCTGACTCTTCAAGAATTTCTCCCAAAGTTTGGCCGTCTCCTCCTTCGCTATCTTGTTTAGCTCGACATACTTAATATCCGAGCTGGCACAGAATACCTTGGCCTTCTCCAAGCGCTCTTCGGTCCGAGATCGGATCGAAGACTGCTTTGCCGCCCAAGCTCGGAAGTATCCACTGTATGCCAAAAGCTAAAAAAAGAAGGACACTTGGTGAAGTTTTGCAAAGAAAAGCAAGCACTTAGAAAAATTTGGAGAAAGGATAAAGGGTTTGGAGAATACCTGGGCAGCATGTTCGGACATCCTAGCAGTGAGGACCTCCTTGTTCGGGCACTCCTCTGCCAGAGATTTGAACGTGGCTTGGGTGACCACGCCCCTCGCCCTTTGGGGAACCATTTGCTGGCTGTCTTCAAAGAACAAGTTCATGTCCTTCATGAAAGACCAGAAAGGCTCCCTCGGAACCTTATCCTTTGGGATATGGGAGTCCCGAAGGGCCCGCTTCCGACCGTGCTCCACCATCCACGCTGAGGGTACCAGTTCCGTTTCAAAATCACCCCGAAGTTCCATCAATACATTGTCCCTTAGCCATACGTCTATAAGGTCAAGAATGCTAAAGATGTCTAAATTTATAAAAAAATGGCTAAGGGGCTAACCTGGCGGAACCTCGGCGATGTCAGCGTCGGAGTCATGGACTTCCTCCACTTCTGTAGGGATGTGTTTGCCCTTGCTTCGTCTTCGCTCCTCGAGCTCTTCAGTAGAAGGGCCTCTTGCCGAAGTGCCCAAGATGTCCCCCGACGTAATAGGACTACGGGGAGTGGAGTTGACAGTCGGCTCCAATGATGGGTCGGCGTGGACCAACGGCTGGTCCCCGACCTCAATAACATCTTCCAGAGGGGGGGAAGAAGGTCCTTCTTCAATTTCTTGGCCGAAGAACGGCCCCCTCCAAACGCCTTCCGCCTCTTTAGGCCGGCCTTCTTCTTCTGTTCCCCCTTCTCGGCTTGACCGAGGAAAAGGGACTCGTAGAAGGCAGCTGACTAGTCGCCCATCTCTGAAAAAGGAAGAAAATATCAGTGTAAGTCCAAAGGGGTACTTATAGCAAAATTTGGAAAGCGACTTACTCTCAATGGGGGCTTTGTATGTGAGCTCCTTCTGAAGAAGCAGCGCCAACCACACATTCTTTTCGTCAATGGCAGGCGCTGGCATGCCGAGGTCGGTTTTGTGCTCTTTGATCACCCCTAACTCCCGAAGAACCTCTTCGGTCATAAGGTCCCACTTGATGGGAAAGGGATACAAGGAGCGCGGCGGGACCTCGGCATCCTAGTAGGCGATAACTCAGATACGACTGTCAAAGTCCTCAAACCTCGCTTCTAACTCAGGAGTTAGCAACTTCTTGGGATCAACAACATCCGTCTCCAGTGTCCCGTGGGCCCACCGGGTCGGCACATACGACCACACCTTGTCCACCTTGAGGAAGAAGAATTTCTTTTGCCACCCTCACCAGCTATCCTTGGTGGCGAAGGTGAACATGTATTTTTTGCTCCCAGATCCCCGAGGTAGCAAAAAGTAGAAGCCACCCTTCAGGACCGGATAGAGCTTGTAATACTACATGAAAATGACAAAGTGGTGTTCTATCTTAAAACCCCACACATGCAGAGAAAAACATTGAAGTAAGAATAGGAGTTGGGAGGAAGCTGATTCATGGCTATGCCATGAATTTGGCAAAAGTCACAAATCATCTTCGGCGGAGGAAACCAAAGTCCGGCCTTCAGTTGGGCTCGAAAAATAGTAACCTCTTCTGAATGATACATGTAACTAAGCAGACCTGCAGTAGGTAGCCTAGCCATAGTGTAAGACGGGAGGTAGAATTTAGCTGCCCACTTCTCCATTTTCTCCGAAATGGTGCAGCACAGATGAGATTCGAGAGAAGCCCAACTCTCAGAAAGAGGACAAACAGCCAAAAGTGGGGTCGGGGAAGACATATTCAGAGAAGAAAGTGACTTTGGAAGAATGGGACGACTTCGAAAAGCAAAAAAAGGCTAGAAACCCAGAAAATCGAAGGACTTTGGGAAAAGAAAACAACTTCGGACACTGGAAAAAATAGAAACGAAAGAAACCAAGGGACCTTGGAAAGGAAAACCCACCGAAGCTTTTTCTAAAGTTGGGATTGGTGGACGCCGTCATAAAAGCTTGCCTGAAATTGCTCCGCCGCTAGCACTACCACAGAAAAGAAAGAAAAGCTTGAGAGCAAACGAGAGCAGGACAAAAGCAAAAGAAAGCAAGTGAGAGCCATGAGGGGAAGGGGGTTTATATAGACCGAAGGGGGGTAGCCGAATCGTCGCCATAACTACCCCACGAAGGTGAATCGTCACCATAATTACCCCTTGAAGGCGAAAGGACGTGGTTGGTGTAACTGACGCAACTATCCCCCAATCACCACGTGCCACGTGTCGTCCAACACAGGAAATGAGGGCACGCCTTCTGACAGCATGAAAACCTAGGCACGCATATCCGAAGTGACGCGTCTAATTACAAGACGTGACAATCCACTGACCTGCAGCAGAAAAGTAAAAAAGGGGGTGCACACCTCGAAAACACCAAGGGACTAGCCAAGGGGCAGGGAGTGACACCCATAGGCTACCTCGGCTGAGAAGGCAGACCTTCGGACGGCGAAATGCCTCATACACAGCTTTTACAATGAGTCATACGAAGTGCCCCCAAAGATTTTGCTGACCGAAGTCTCCACTTCAGCTTTCCGAGGGGGGCATGTGATAGCCAAATGACTATCACGCTTGGATAGCCTCTAAGGACGATTGATAAGGTACCATCCTCGGAAGTACATCTGACCCACCTTGGGATAGATGGGATCCTCACCACCCTCGGCTAATGATGCCACTACCCTCGGATTGGCATGATATGCCGTCCTTGGTCAAGTTGTCTAGAGACCTCGGGGATTATCTCTCCACTCTCGGAAGAATATGGCATCCTCTGAACATCCTTCACACTGCTGAAGAGCCTCCCTCTGCGGCCCTTGGAGAGCAAAGTCGGACCGAAGGAGGCTCGCCTGTCGAAGGGGTCTCGCTCCCCGAAGAGAATCCATCACCGAAGGAGTTCTCAGCTGGATAAGACAAAAATGGTTAGGAGCCTCTAACATAGAGGACCTCGCACATGGCTCTGACACACAGCCTTCCCACACGGCCCTGACCTTCGGTCAGAACAGCTACAGCCAGCTGGGGGCGCCGGTCCCCGAACGTGCAAATCAAATCTGGCCAACCACATGTTGTGACTAGGACAAGCTGTAGCAGGAGGCCTCCCCATAGGGACCTCCTATAAATACCTGTGGAGAACCTTGGCACGGGAGAGACAACAAGTAAGAAAGAGAAAACTCTAGCCATCATCTGCTCTTCATTCATTCTTACTTTCATCCTAAAAAGACTGACTTGAGCGTCGGAGGCTCCTCCCCGAGAATCACACTCCGGGGAGTCTCTAACCTCTGTTTACTGAGTCTTGTAGCCACATCCTCGCCAGAAGCTCCTCTCCGAGGCACCTTCTTCACCGAATGGCTCTTTATAAACACCTTCATACCAGAAGTCCCGTTTCCAGCTACAGCATGTCACATAATGAAGATGCCGCCAGGCATCGAGTATCAAACAGAACACTAACAAGCATACCATTAAGGTAAATGTTACCTCTTAGTGCTCCTCCCTAGTATGATGTCTCTGGCGTTTCCACTTGGAAGACTCTACCAGCTCTCTACACTGGAGGTTGAGGCACTGGAGGAACTGGCCTCTACTGTCCCTACCTAAGTGATCCCCCTCTAGGTCCTGCCCCAATAGGCCTTACTGGACCTTGCTCTTCTGGCCTCCTTTGAGCCTGTGGGCAGTCTTTGATCCAATGATCCATGGATCCACATCTTAGACATGCTTGGGTGTCAAAATAGCAAGGTTTCTTTCCATGAAACTTCTTGCATTTAGGACACCTTAGGCCAGGGAACTTCCCCTTTTGTTACCACCTTCACAAAATGGGAAAATTACAGCATAAGGACTTAAACTTATATGCTTTAATTTTCACCATATTATATGATTTGTGAAGTGTAAAGTATTCAATATACAACCCCTTAAGTGGCAAAAATAATGATGGCCTGGTCCTTAAGAAAGCATTGGCACATCGCCTAGTTTTCAAGTAAGCTATGGACTAAATTTTAAGGTTACAAAAGTTGGGTACTCAATTGGATAAATCTCTAAAGATGGCTATGGAAAGGACATGGATGGAATTATAAAGAAAGGACATGGATAGAACTAAGGATATTGTTGGACACCAAAGTGCTTAAGAAGGCAAAGTTGATCATTTATGACATAATGCCAACAAAGGATCCAAGTGTCCACCTTTTTCTAGAAGTTATAATGACCTTTGACTGGGTTAAATGTGGCCAAAAAAATCATTTTCCCAGCCAAAATGGCTGGAAATAACCTATCCAAGTGTTGGCCAAATTTTCAAAAATTTGGATATATGCCACCTTGGTCAAAATGATGTATAAATGAAGAAAATTCTTCATTTCATTGTCATTTTCCTTAAATTTTGGTCTCCGGTAGCTAAGACCTCTTCCTTAAGTTTGTCCATCATCCTCCATAGCCACCATACCTTAAGAAAACAAGAGGAACCAAGAGAAAGCAACAAAGACATCAAAGAGTGCAAGAAAACCTAATTTTGGTTCTATTTACGTTTTTAGATTTTCATAGCAAAGGTAAGGGTTTTCTAAAGTTTTGTGGATTCTTTACTATATTCCAAACATCCATGAAGCTAAGACCATGTGATAGCCAAATGCTATCGCCTCGATCTGGCCGAACTCCCTGCCACAAGAATGGCCAGAAGAAGCTGGCGCTACCCGAGAAAAGGTGTGATCATGCACCTCGGGAGATAGCCGAAGAGCTCCGAGCCCGGCACGCCAGGAAAACCCGAGGACACTACTTGCCCCCCCAAGGTTGTGAACAGATCGCCTTCGGAAAAGCGGCACCAGACATAGCTAGCCGAACATGATATCCCTGAAGGCGGAACTCCTTGAAACTGGGAACCCCCGAACTGAGGGCTTGTTTCCCGAAGAGGCTCTGTCCGTACCAAAGGACGACCTCACCCAGGGACCTCGGGAGTACGGCAGGAGATTTATGGAAGCATTTAAGGAAGCCTCTGACACATCCAATCACAGACGCCACAATCCGCCTCAAAAGGCGCTCTGCCACGCTGACGCCATCAAAATCACATCATGGCCCGTCTCAGCACATGGCTCAAGGTAACCTACTATCTGTCTCCTATGCCCAGAAAGTCAGGAACGTCCGACCGAACACGTGTCGTGATCTGAACGGGCTAGGCACTCTTATAAATACCAGGAGTTAGTACCAGACAAGAGGTTGGTTAGCTGGCGAAATACGGCTCCCATTACCAGGCAAAACTCATCAGCCCTTTGTGCTATTTTTTCTGCCTTTCTCTCGGCCACCACTGACTTGGGCGTCGGAGGCTCCCCCCGGAAAAACACTTCGGGGGCCTCCTAACCCTTTGTTTCTGAGCTTTCAGGCACTCTCCTTTGGGCGAACCAATCCACCAGGCGTTCTTCCTCCCAGAAGTCTCTCCACCAGTCATCATGACTCTAAACGTTGAGGCCCCCGGCCATCATTTGGCGCCGTCTGTGGGAACCCGCTCTGAGATCGCCGTCGTTAAGACTCGGCGTTCTAAGGACAAGGGACTCCCGAGGTCCCCGTCTGCGCCTGAGATACAACCGGTTGCTAAGCAAACACTCCCAGGGACTTCTGCGCCTGAGGAAGACCGCCCTCTGGTAGTCACCATGAGTTTCTTGAGGGACTTTCAGCGTTCGGTCGTGTCTGAAGTGACACAGCAGATCGGCCGAAGGTGGCCACAGCAAGCACGGGCCCAGAGACCCCCCTCACCGACACGCCCTCGGAAGAGAAGCCCCAAGTCTACACATCGCAGTTCGGGGAGTGGAGACCCTCGCGAAGAATCATCCACAGAAGATATAGCCCTCGGGAAATGGCCTGTGGGACAAACCGGGTCCAAGCGACCGAGAGTCTCACAGCGAAGCAGTTCGCCGCCTGAGGCGAGGTCCTTGTCCCCTCAGCGCCGAACTCGCTCCCCGAAGAGGCGCCGGCGATCTCCATTCCCTGAAGAAGGCCCTAGCGCCACAGTGCTTATGGAGAGGATACTAGCACGGCTGGACAGAGTGGAGAAACAAGTGGCCAGAAAACCTGTCTGGGCCAGACTCTCGGGGACCTTTTGCGAAGATGACTCCCCTTTCACTCGTGCCGTCGCTGAAGCAGCCATGCCAGGTGACTTCAGAGTGCCTCGGCTGGAGATATATGATGGCCGCATTGATCCACAAGCCCATCTGACAAAATACAGACGCAGCATGATAATGCACGGTGTTGATGACGCTACCATGTGCAAATGCTTTGAAGTCACCCTCACAGGGCCAGCAACTGCGTGGTACAATTCATTGCCTCCGGGGACCATCACTGAGTTCCAGGAGTTGTCCACAGCCTTCACCCAGCAGTTCATTGGGAGCAGGCCAACGGCGAAGATGCCTTTCTAGATGCTCGACATAGAGCAGAGAAACGGAGAGAACATCCGAGACTATGTCGAAAGGTTCAACAGGGAAGCCCTGAGCGTCCCAGACTTTCGGCCCGAAATCCGCATTCTTGCCATGACACGGGGCCTTCGGTGGGACTCACAGCTGTTCTACGAGTTCTCAAAGGACCCCCCGGACACCCTCGGAGAATTTTATCGAAGGGCCGAACAGCACATGACAGCCGAGGAGCTGAGAATGGCTGGGCCAAAGTCAGACAACCACCGCGCCGAAGGGTCCAATCAGCAAGCCCGTAATCCTACCGAACAGGCAGGACGATCTCGGAGGATGCGGGGAAGGAAGCCTCAAAGTTTCACGCCCCTGAGCACCACACGGACCAACATCCTCATGGCGCTGGAAAGGCAAGGGACGCAGATTCGGCGGCCAAAGGCCATGACCGCCGATAATAAGAAGAATGCAAAGAAGTTCTGCCAGTTTCATCGCGACCACGGTCATGACACCGAAGACTGCTTCCAGCTGAAGAAGTACATAGAGTCGCTGATAAAACAGGGCCAACTTCGCAAATACCTGCGGATGCCCTCCCCAAAAGGCAGAAAAGAGGAGGAAGAAAGGGCCGAAGACGAGGACTACGACTCCGACAGGAGGAGAAACCGAAGTCCAAAAAGGCGACCTCCACCTCCAGTAGGGGTTATCCAAACCATCACCACGGGGCTCCCATCCTCGGAAAGAAAGCGGAAAGCCAGAGAAATTGCAGTCATGGAGTATCAAAGTCCATCAAAGAAGCTGGCCCGCAAAGATGGCTCCACCGTCGTCTTCCCCCACGATGATCCGCTGCTGATTATGGCGAGAACAGGGAACTGGGATGTCAAAAGAGTGTGGCTTGATGATGGCTCAAATGCTGACGTCCTATTCTCGCACCTGCTGCCGAGCTTGGGCATCTCCAGCAGCGAACTGAAGCCTGTCACCTCGCCCACTTTTGGGGTTGGACCATCCGAACTCCCCGTCCTCGGATGGATCGATCTCCCGCTGATGATGAAAGGGACTTCGGTAGACAGGGCAGCTGAGTTGTACGCCTCCACAATGGCAAGATTCATCGTCATGGACGTCCCGTCCTCGTACAACGCCATCCTTGGAAGGCAGACACAGGGAAACCTGCACATTCGCCCTGATGTGAAGTACTTGACTGTCACATTCGCCACCAAGGATGGAGATGCAGAGATCTTCATAGACCAGGCCGAGGTAAGAAAGGTGTTTGTGAAAGCACGAAAGGCTCCGGCAAACAACTCTACACAAACGGTGGAGGCAAAGGCGCAGGAGAAAGGCAAAGGAGAAGATCCCGCAAAGGCAGAAACGGAAGCAGTAGATCTTGTCCCAGGACAATCTACCCGAATAGGGAAGAGCTTGGCCGAAGGTGACAAGGAAAAACTTGTATCCTTTCTGCTGGAAAATAAAGATCTGTTTGCCTACTCGCCAAAAGATATGCCGGGGGTAAACCCTGGCATAATACAGCACAGCCTCAAAGTAAGCCCGGAAGCAAGGCCTGTCTGGCAAAAGAAACGAAGCATCTCAGCCCACAAAAGCAACTTTGTCAAAACCGAAGTCCAGCGTCTCCTAGATGCTGAAGTTATCAGGGAAGTGAAGTACCCCGAATGGTTAAGCAACGTGGTCATCGCCACAAAAGAAGGTAGCAGCAAACTCCGGATGTGCATCGATTTCAGAAATTTGAACGATGCTTGCCCGAAAGACTCATACCCTCTGCCGCCAATAGATCAACTGGTAGATTCAACTGCTGAATATGGGCTCCTTAGTTTCCTAGACGCCTTCAGTGGCTACCATCAAATAAGGATGGACCCCGAAGATGAAGAGAAGACTGCCTTCATCACCGAGGGAGGAACATATTGCTATATCAGGATGCCCTTCGGGCTCAAAAATGCAGGAGCCACCTACCAGAGGCTGATGAACAAGGTCTTCAAAGACCAAATGGGGAGAAACATGGAGGTGTATGTTGATGATATGATAGTCAAGAGCAAGCTGCCTGGCTACCACGTTGCAGATTTAGAGGAAACCTTCCAAAAGCTCAGAGCCTTCGGGATCCGCCTTAATCCTGAGAAGTGCATCTTCGGGGTGACCTCGGGAAAATTCCTTGGGTACATGGTATCCAAAAGAGGCATCGATGCTAACCCCGAGAAGATTAAGGCTCTGCTTGAGTTCCGAACTCCTGCCACAGTCAAAGACGTGCAGAGACTCACCGGAAGAATAACCTCTCTGAGCAGATTTATTTCCAGGTACGGAGATAGGTGTCGACCCTTCTTCAAAGTCCTCACAAAGGCAGCAAAGATGGAAGGTGACCTCGGAAGGAATGATCTTCCTTGGGATGAAGATTGCCAAAAGGCCTGGGAAGAACTCAAAGTCTACCTGGCCAGCCTGCCGACTCTGCGACAACCTCGGGAGGGAGAGCCCCTCGTATTGTACCTCGCCGTCACGGAGAAAGCTGTAAGCTCGGTCCTCGTGAAAGAAGAAGGGCCAAAGCAATGGCCAGTCTATTACGTCAGCAAATCCCTGCATGGCGCCGAAGTCAGGTACCCTTTGCTTCAAAAAGCTATATACGCCTTGGTGCTTGCAGGGAGAAGGCTGCGACCATACTTTCAGGCTCAGCCCATCATCGTCCGAAGTAGTCTGCCACTACGGGATGTCATGAAGAGAGTTGATCATTCGGGAAGGCTCTCCAAGTGGTGCATAGAGCTGGGCGAACACGAAATCACGTATGAGCCTCGGAAGGCCATAAAAGCTCAAGCACTGGCAGATTTTATCGCCGAAATACCCACCACTGAGGAGAGCCATTCAGATCCAAAAGAGGGTGAGCCAGAATGGACCTTGCACGTAGACGGAGCCTCGGGGTCCGAACACCAGGGAGCTGGAGTAATTATCAGGGGCCCCGAAGGCCTGGAGGTAACGAAGGCTATCAAGTTCAGCTTCAACGTCACCAACAATGTAGCTGAGTATGAAGCCCTCATAGCGGGATTACGCTTGGCCAGAAAGATTGGCGTGAGAAACTTAAAGGCTCACAGCGATTCCCAGCTGGTAGTTCGGCAGACGGCAGGAGATTATGGGGCGAAGGACCCAATCTTGGCAAAATACCACGAGCTGGTAGCAAAGCTCATCCAAGAGTTTGACGCCGTACGGATCGAAAATGTACCTCGGCGGAATAACACTGAGGCAGATTGCTTGGCGAAGTCGAAAACATACACCGAGGTGCTAGACCATCCGAGCATCTCAGTGCTGAGCATAGCGACCTCGGGAAAAGGATGGAAAGATCCCATAAAGAGATACCTCACAGAAAATATGCTCCCCGAAGACCCCGGCGACGCTGCGAGACTGCGAAGACGCTCCGGCCGATTCTTCCTGATTGGTGAAGAGTTATACCGGCAGGGATATGCAAACCCGCTGCAGAGATGCGTGGCTGAAGAGGATACTGAAATGATCCTTGAAGAGGTCCACGAAGGCATGTGTGGCTCACATATCGGAACTGATGCCCTTGCAGCGGTGATACTTCGCCAAGGATACTTCTGGCCTACCCTGAGAAAGGACGCAAGACAGTTCGTCCGAAAATGTGGTAGCTGCCAGAGACACGCGAACATCCAGAGGGCACCCTCGGAGACGGTAAGTTCGGTAAGTTCGGGCTGACTATCCTTGGCCGTTCGCAGTCTGGGGTATAGACCTTATTGGGCCACTCCCCACAGCACCCGGAGGCGTGAAATTCTGCGTTGTAGCAGTGGACTATTTCTCTAAATGGGTCGAGGCAGAACCGCTGGCAACTATCTCGGCAAAAGAAGTGCAGAAGTTCGTATGGAAGAACATTGTATGCAGATTTGGCATACCGAGGGTACTAGTAGCTGATAATGGATCCCAATTCATAGACAAAGGATTCCAGGAATTTATCAGCGACCTCGGAATAAAAATGCACTTCGCCCCAGTAGCTCACCCCCAAAGCAACGGGCAGGTGGAAGTATCGAACAGGACCATAAAAGATGGCCTGAAAAAGAGACTGGGAGAAGCAAAAGGGAAATGGCCAGGAGAACTCCAAAGCGTATTGTGGAGCTACCGAACGACGCCCCGAAGGGCCACAGGGGAAACTCCCTTTTCACTAGTCTTCAGGACAGAGGCCATTATCCCAGTCGAGATAGTCAGACCATCAATACGGGTGCAAATATTTGATGAAGGTGGAAACGACCTCGGCCTCAGAACCAAGCTCGACCTCGTCGGCGAACACAGAGAAATAGCCGAGCTGAGAAGAAAAGCTTTTCAGCAAAGAGTGGCCGCGGCTGTAAACTTACGGGCCAGGCCAAAAGAAATCAAGAAGGGAGACCTCGTTCTCCGAAAGGCTGACTTTGCACCCCGAAGGCCGTCCCACGGAGTACTTCGCGCAAACTGGGAAGGACCTTATCTGGTTCTCACCAAAGTATGAAAAGGCGTGTACAAACTTGGCGACGCCGAAGGCGTAGAATTGAAAAATACTTGGCACTCAGACGCCTTGAAAAAATTCTACGCCTAAGATGAAGCGGAGGAATTGTAGGAACAGAATGCTCTTAAGGAAAGTTCTTAAGTATCCAAAATTGTGCAATACAGAATTCCGCGAAGATGCTCGCCGTAATAAAGCACAAATTGACCTTCTAGAGTCCCTTGAGCCATCACGCTTGGGAAAAGATGGAGAAATCTCGCAGAGGCAGTTTTTCGAAGTCCCTTGAGCCGTCATGCTCGAGAAAGATGGGAAACAAGAACGTCGCAGAAGTACACGCCGAAATAAGCGCAGAGACAGTTTTCCGAAGTCCCTTGAGCCATCACGCTCGGGAAAAACGGAAAACAACTCTCGAAAGATTTCCTAAGTCTCTTGAGCAAACATGCTCGGGACAAAAGGAAAAGAAGGAAAATTTTTTGACTAAGGAATTTCCGAAGTCCCTCGAGCGAACGTGTTCGGGACAAAATGGAAATGCAAAAGCCTGCAAAAAGACTTAGTCAAATTTTTCAGACTTTCCAAAAAGCCTCTGGAGCGAACAGGCTCGGCCAGGGGAAGGTAAAAGTGTTTCTTTCATTGCAGGTTTTCCGAAGTCTCTTGAGCAAATGCGTTCGGGGCAGTAAAAAAAAAGAAACTTGCAAGAAAAGACTTAGCCAAAAAAATCTTCATTAAGAGCAAAGCTGCTTTACAGGAAAGAAGTGCCCGAAGAAGGAATACAAAATAGAAAGGAAGGAAAAGGGGCCCTAAAGTAGCCTAAGGGTTCGAGATGCAAAACCGAAGTCTTCACTTCGGCTTTCCAAAGGGGGGCATGTGATAGCCAAACGCTATCGCCTCTATCTGGCCGAACTCCCTGCCACAAGAATGGCCAGAAGAAGCTGGCGCTACCCGAGAAAAGGTGTGATCATGCACCTCGGGAGATAGCCGAAGAGCTCCGAGCCCGGCACGCCAGGAAAACCCGAGGACACTACTTGCCCCCCCAAGGTTGTGAACAGATCGCCTTCGGAAAAGCGGCACCAGACATAGCGAGCCGAACATGATATCCCCGAAGGCGGAACTCCCTGAAACTGGGAACCCCCGAACTGAGGGCTTGTTTCCCGAAGAGGCTCTGTCCGTACCAAAGGACGACCTCACCCAGGGACCTCGGGAGTACGGCAGGAGCATTTATGGAAGCATTTAAGGAAGCCTCTGACACATCCATTCACAGACGCCACAATCCGCCTCAAAAGGCGCTCTGCCACACTGACGCCATCAAGAATCACATCATGGCCCATCTCAGCACATGGCTCAAGGCAACCTGCTACCAGCTATCTGTCTCCTACGCCCAGAAATTCAGGAACATCCGACCGAACACGTGTCGCGATCTGAACGGGCTAGGCACTCCTATAAATACCAGGAATTAATACTTGGCAGGAGGTTGGTTGGCAAAACACTGCTCCCTACACTCTGAGAAAATTACCAGGCGAGACTCCTCAGCCCTTTGTGCTATTTTCCTCTGCCTTTTTCTTCAGCCAACCACTGACTTGGGCGTCGGAGGCTCCCCCCCCCCCCCCCCGGAAAAACACTCCGGGGGCCTCCTAACCCTTTGTTTCTGAGCTTTCAGGCACACTCCCTTGGGCGATCCATCCTCCAGGCGTTCTTCCTCCCAGAAGTCTCTCCACCAGTCATCATGACTATAAACGATGAGGCTCCACGCCATCAATAAGGAAAAGATACAAAAATATGCTGATTGTGGATACGACATTGCAATGTGGTTTAGAAATTGTTTTTTGTCCAATTTGCTCACATTCGGTCACTGTATCATATTTTAATAATTTCAAAAATCGTGATTACACGCTTATTTTTCATATTTTATAGAAACCTTAAAGCTTTTACAATTATTTCATATTATTCTTTTAGAGATAATAATTTTCTTAATAATATTTCGTATAAACATTTTAAATATATATTATATCGTGGTACTTAATAAGCTTTCAAATCCCGTGGCAACCTTGGACGTGTAAACTAGTTGTTTTTATTTCAAATCACACACTTTGACATTTCCAAGTCAAGTTTTTTGAAATCGCAGGAAGGATCATTTAAGGCAACGAAGAATTTTTCAAGGGCGTGTAATTTACGCCTTGAGATTTTTATCTTTAAAAGCACCGTGCCTGAGCATGGATATTGCAACGGAAGGCAAAGCAGGGCTTAAAGGGAAAATAAAAATGATGCCTTTTATCTGTTGGTAAAATATCGATCCTTTTAACTTGATATTTTAATATTTGTGTTTATAATGCTACTCAGATCGAGTTACTGAATATTTTATCTATACTAACAATGTTCTAGCTAGCTAGTATAATTGTCTATCTATTTCTTTTATGTTGCATTTTTTCATTTTTAAACATTGTTATTAACGCTAGATACTAAATTGTGATTTATTCTGCTAATTGACATGTGCTCATTAATTAATTTTTTGTTGGGGGATATTTCTTTATATTAATTACCATCACTTTCCATTGATATTTAATTCTTAATTGATTATATTATAAAAAGTCAATTTAGTTAATTGTTTCCATTATTTTAGTGGGCTAAAGAACTATCAATATGATGAATTAAAACTTTTCTTCCTTTGTGATGATATAAAAGAAAAACAATTTCTTGCTCTGTAGACATGTCAGGATGGGTTGGAGGAAGCAATCCAAAGCCGCATCCAGGCTGATAGAGGTAAACAATCTGCTAATATTTATTACCTTGAATGAAAATATTCGCTTATTGAACGATCCATATGAAAGATAAATACGTTAGATAGAGGAAAACAATCTACAAAAATTTGTCATCTTAAATTCATAAAAAGAAATCCTATCTTAAATGAAAATATTTTTCTTATTAGTCATGATATGAAAGAAATGATTAGAGACATAATTATTTCTGAGTCTAAACTGTATAATAAGTATCATTTAGTAAAATAAAGGATTTTAATTTTGCAACTTTTAACATATAGCATATAAAAAGAGGTGAGTAAGGGTGAAAATAAAGCAAACACTTCTAAGTTATACATTGAACTCGGTTCAATATACAAGATTTTCTGCTTAATTAATTTGTTCACAAACATGGGAACATATACAAGTTTCTCATTATAATATAAATAAGAACAAACGATTCACATAAAATTAAGCTGTCAATCAATCATTTATTATACCATACACTCCATAACATTAATATAGTTTCTTTAAGGTAACACTTATAAATAAGAAAAGCGCCTAGTCGTTTGCGAGGAGACAATAAGA
>SMDT01002546.1:0-29746 GCA_005392925.1 Aquilaria sinensis | reverse complement strand
GCGGGAGTCATACAAACAATCACGACGGGGCTCCCATCCTCGGAAAGAAAAAGGAAGGCCAGGGAAATAGCTGTCATGGACTATCAAAGTCCAGCGAAGAAGGTATCCCGATAAGATGGTTCCACAGTCGTCTTCCCTCACGACGACCCACTCCTGATCATGGCAAGAATTGGAAACTGGGATGCTGATCATGGCAAGAATTGGAAACTGGGATGTCAAAAGGGTATTGCTTGATGACGGATCAAACGCTGACGTCCTATTTTCACAACTGCTGCCGAGCTTAGGCATATCCATCAATGATCTCAGGCCTGTCACTTCACCGACCTTCGGGGTAGGACCTTCCGAGTTACCCGTCCTCGGGTGGATCGACCTTCCATTAATGATGAGAGGGACTTCGGTCAAAGGAGCAGCTGAGTTGTTTGCCTCGACGATGGCGAGGTTCATCGTCATGGATGTCCCCTCATCATACAACGCCATCCTTGGAAGGCAGACGCAGGGAAATCTGCACATTCGCCCTGACGTGAGACATTTGACTGTCACTTTCGCCACCAAGGAAGGAGACGCAGAAATCTTCATAGATCAGGGCGAAGTAAGAAAGGTGTTCGTCAAAGCCCGAAAAGCCCCAGCAAACAATTTCACACAAGCTGTAGAAGAAGGGGCTTCAAAGTCAAAAAATGGCGAGAAAGAAGTTTCTGGCAAGGTGGAAATGGAAGAAGTGGAACTTATCCCAGGACGAAGTACCCAAATAGGAAAAAACTTGTCCGAAGGAGATAAGAAAAAACTTGTATCCTTTCTGGTAATGAATAAAGACCTGTTCGCCTACTCGCCGAAAGACAGGCCGGGGGTAAATCCGCGCGTAATACAACATAGCCTCAAAGTAAGTCCGGAAGCAAAGCCTGTCCGGCAAAAGAAACGAGGCATCTCAGCCCATAAAAATGACTTCGTCAAAACCGAAGTCCAACGTTTATTGGAGGCAGATGTAATCAGGGAGGTCAAGTACCCCGAATGGCTAAGCAATGTGGTGATCGCCACAAAAGAAGGAAGCAACAAACTTCGGATGTGCATCGACTTCAGAAACCTGAACAATGCTTGCCCAAAAGATTCATATCCTCTCCCGCCAATAGATCAACTGGTAGATTCAACTGCCGAATACGGGCTCCTAAGTTTCCTAGACGCCTTCAGCGGCTACCATCAAATAAAGATGGACCCCTAAGACGAAGAAAAAACAGCCTTCATCACCGAGGGGGGGACATACTGTTACACCAGGATGCCTTTCGGGCTCAAAAACGCAGGAGCCACCTACCAGAGGTTGATGAGCAAGGTCTTTAATGACCAAATAGGGAGGAACATGGAAGTCTACGTAGATGACATGATAGTCAAAAGCAAGCTGCCTGTTGACCATGTCACAGACCTAAGGGAGACTTTTCACCAGCTCAGGACCTTCGGAATTCGCCTTAACCCCGAGAAGTGCACCTTCGGGGTAACTTCGGGAAAGTTCCTTGGGTACATGGTATCAGAAAGAGGCATTGATGCTAACCCAGAAAAAATTAAGGCTCTGTTGGAATTCCGAACTCCTGCCACAATAAAAGATGTGCAGAGACTTGCTGGAAGAATAACCTCCCTTAGCAGATTTATTTCCAGATATGGAGACCGGTGTCGAGCATTCTTCAAAGTCCTCACTAAGGTAGCAAAAAGGGAGGACGACCTCGAGAGTAATGATCGTCCTTGGAATGAGGACTGCCAAAAAGCTTGGGAAGAACTCAAAATCTACTTGGCTCACCTGCCCACTTTGCAACAGCCCCGCGAAAGAGAACCTCTTGTGTTGTACCTCGCCGTCACAGAAAAAGCAGTAAGCTCAGTCCTTGTGAAAGAGGAAGGGGCGAAGCAGTGGCCAGTCTACTATGTGAGCAAGTCCCTGCATGGCGCCGAAATCAGATATCCTTTGTTACAGAAAGCTATATATGCCTTGGTCCTGGCAGGAAGAAGTCTACGACCATATTTTCAGGATCACCCCATCATCGTCCGAAGTAGTTTACTCCTGCGGGACGTCATGAAGAAGGTTGACCATTCGGGAAGGCTCTCCAAATGGTGTATAGAGCTTGGGCATGGCGCCGAAATCAGACAGAAAGCTATATATGCCTTGGTCAGGAGGAAGGCTACGACCATATTTTCAGGCTCACCCCATCATCGTCCGAAGTAGTTTACCCCTGCGGGACGTCATGAAGAAGGTTGACCATTCGGGAAGGCTCTCCAAATGGTGTATAGAGCTTGGCGAACATGACATCACTTATGAACCTCGGAAAGCCATAAAAGCTCAAGCCTTGGCAGATTTCATTGCCGAGGTCCCCATTACCGAGGACAGCCACCCAAGTCCCGACAAAAATGAGCCAGAATGGGCCTTGTACGTTGATGGTGCCTCGGGCGCCGAGCACCAAGGAGCAGGGGTGATCATCAGAGGCCCCGAAGGCCTGGAAGTAATGAAGGCCATTAAGTTCAGCTTCAATGTCACCAACAATGTGGCTGAATATGAAGCTCTCATAGCGGGCTTGCGCCTGGCCAGAAAAATTGGTGTCAGAAACTTGAAAGCCCATAGCGATTCCCAGCTAGTAGTTCGGCAAACAGCAGGGGACTACGGGGCGAAGGATCCAACACTGGCAAAATACCATGAATTAGTAACGAAGCTTATTCGAGAATTCGACACCGTGCGAATCGAGAGCGTGCCTCACAGACATAACGCTGAGGCAGATGAATTGGCAAAATCAAAAGCATATACTAAGGTGCTAAGCCAGCCGAGCATTACAGTGCTGAGCATAATGACTTCGGGAAGAAGCTGGAAAGACCCAATAAGAACATATCTCGAAACCAATACGCTCCCCGAAGACCCCAATGAAGCAGCAAAAGTGCGGAGACGCTCCGGTCGTTTCTTTCTGATTGGAGAAGACCTATATCGGCAGGGATATGCAAATCCGCTACAGAGGTGTGTTGGCGAAGAGGATATTGAAATAATCCTCCAAGAAGTTCACGAAGGCGCTTGTGGTTCGCACATCGGAACCGACGCCCTGGCAGGGGTGATACTTCGCCAAGGATACTTTTGGCCTACCCTGAGGAAAGACGCCAGGCGGTTGGTCAAGAAATGTGGTAATTGCCAAAGACATGCAAAAATCCAGAGAACACCCTCGGAGCTGGTGACTTCGGCAAACTATCCCTGGCCCTTCGCAGTTTGGGGTATAGACCTTATCGGACCCCTCACGACAGCGCCTGGGGGCGTGAAGTTCTGCGTAGTCGCAATAGACTATTTCTCTAAATGGGTCGAGGCAGAACCTTTGACGACTATCTCGGCAAGAGAAGTGCACAAGTTCATATGGAAAAACATAGTATGCAGATTCGGTATACCGAGGGTGCTAGTGGCTGATAACGGATCCCAGTTCATAGACAAAGGGTTCCAAGAGTTTATCAGCAACCTCGGAACAAAGATGCACTTCGCCCCGGTAGCTCACCCCCAAAGCAATGGGCAGGTGGAAGTATCTAACAGGACCATAAAAGATGGTCTGAAAAAGAGACTGGGGGAGGCAAAAGGGAAATGGCCAGGAGAACTCCAAAGCGTTCTATGGAGCTACCGAACAACGCCCCGAAGAGCTACAGGGGAAACTCCTTTCTCGCTCGTCTTCGGTACGGAGGCCTTGATCCCAATAGAGGTAGTGCGACCATCAATACGAGTGCAGGTATTTGATGAAAGTGGAAATGACCTCGGCTTAAGAACCAAGCTCGACCTCGTCGGCGAACATAGAGAAATAGCGGAACTAAGAAGGAAAGCTTTCCAGCAAAGAGTGGCCGCCGCTATAAACTTGCGAGCTAGGCCAAAAGGAATAAAAAAGGGTGACCTCGTTCTCCGAAAGGCGGAATTCGCACCCCGGAGGCCGTCACACGGCGTACTTCGCGCGAATTGGGAGGGACCTTATCTGGTTCTTGCCGAAGTACGAAGAGGGGTGTACAAGCTCGGTGACGCCGAAGGCGTGGAATTAAAAAACACTTGGCATTCAGATGCCTTGAAAAAGTTCTATGCTTAGAATCTTGACGAAAGGGTTTACATTGTACAAAGTTAGAAAAATTTTCTAGCTACACGGGCTTCTGAAAGAAAGATTCTTGAACAAAAGAAATACTAAAATTCCGCGAAGATGGTCGCCAGAATAAGCATGGGTGTGATTTCCTGAAGTCCCTCGAGCGAGCATGTTCGGGACAATAGGAAATGTAAAACCTTGCGAGAATTTCTAAATACAAAGGCTCACAGAGAACCGATCTAATCTTCCGAAGTCTCTTGAGCAAACACGTTCGGGGCAAAAAGGAATGAACAATCTCACAAAAAAAGACTTAGCCAAAATTTCTTACAGGAAAGAAAAAAGTCTTTATTAACAGACAAGATCGGCTTACAAAGAAGAAGGACTACCAAGAAAGAAAGAGTACAAGGAAGGAGAAAAAGAAGGCAGAAGGGGCCTGAGATAAATTAGGGATTCTCGGCGTCCCGAGAGCCACTAGCCCCTGCATCCTTTTCCGCCACCACCCGCGCCGGAAGAGTCTGAGGCAGGTTCAAGTGCTCGAGCTTGGACCAAGTCCACCGAGGTCCCTCAGGAATATTCAGGGCCTCCAGGAAAGAAAGGTCGAGATCTGGAAACTTCAGAAGAACTTGATGACGAACGAGACAAAACCCGTCTTGAAAACCAACTTTGGTCATCTCGTCGGATTTCCTCTTCTCGACACCAAGATCATTAAGCTCCTTCTCCAGGTCTTCAACCTTTTTCCTTAATGCCTTCACCTTCTTTTTTCTCGACTCATCCTTCCCCTTCTTCGAAGAATCGACCTCGGCTTGAAGTGCGGTTTTCTCGGCCTCCGCCTTCGCCAGAAGAGCCGCAGAATCCGACTTCTCCTTTTGAAGTGCCTCATTAACCGAAGTCAGCTCCGCCACTTTTCCGCCGAGGTCGGAAATCTTCTGGGAGGAGTCCTTTATAAGTTCTTCTTTTTCCTTCGCAAACTCCTCCCGAAGGGCAGCAATCTCTGACGCCGAAGTCTGGGCCAGCTGAGTGTTTCGAGCAACCAGGTCCGCGCACTGGGTCTGATATTGTTCTATAGTCTTTGAAGCGGCGGCCCGGTACATCCCCTGCCTCGCCACCCGAACTCTGAGGAATCCGGCATATCCCAGCAGCTGCAGAAAAACAGAGCCAAGAATGAGACAAGGCAAAAAAGGAAAGGTAAATGCTTAGAAGAAATCAAAGATGAAAAAGGGGCAAGGAGAGAAACTCACCTGGGCGGCGTGCTCAGAAAGCTTCGCAGCGAGGGAGTCATCATCCGGATGAGCCCCCGCAAGGGCCCTGAAAGAAGCTTCAGTCAGGACCCCCTTTGCGATCTCCTTGGCCATGAGCGGGCAGTCCTCGGAGTACATGTCCATGTCCTCCGTAAAGGACCAGAACGGCTCCTTCGGAATCTTCCCCTTCGGGATATGGGCATCCCGAAGGGCCCGCTTCCGGGCATGCTCGGCAACCCAATCCGGAGGAAGAATCTCCTCTGCACAACAAAAGCAGAAAAATTGTCAAACACAAGTAGCTGCCAAAAAATTCAGAAACTAAGTGTCTAAGGCATCAAACCTGGTGGCACTTCGGCAACGTCGTCGCTAGAATCCAGGGCCCCCTTCAGAAAAAATCTCCTTCCCTTTCCTCTTGCAGCGATCTTCGGCAGAAAGGGGCTTCCACCAAAGCGTCCAGAAGAGCCGTCGAGTTAGGGCTTGAAGGACCGACATCTGCACCGACCTCAGTCGAAGGCGCAGCAACGGTTACCTCGGGCTCCTCGCCCACCTCCTCGGAAATCTCCGGCATAGGAGGGGGCACAGTTTTCTTCGATCGTTTGGCCGCCGGAGGCCCCCCGCCAGTCGCCTTTCGTCTTCGGGAGGCAGCCTGCTTTGTTTGTTCACCTTTCTCGGCCTGACCGACGAAAAGCGATCAGTAATAGGCAGCAGTATCGTCGCCCATCTCTGAAAAAGAGAGAAAACATCAGCGTAAGTCCAAGATGAAATTAAAACAAGGGGACCAGGAGATGACTTACTTTCGAAAAAATCCGCATAAGTAATGTCCTTCTGAAGAAGTTTTACCAGCCAGGAGTCCTTCCCAGCAATGGCAGGAGCCGGCATCTCGAGGTCCGTTTCGTGCTCCTTTACCACCTTCAACTCCCGAAGGACTTCTTCGGTCATCAACTTCCAGTTAATTGGAAAGGGGTAAAGGGGGCGCGGTGGGACCTCGGAATCCCAGTCAGAGACCGCTCGGATGCGCTTGTCAAAGTCCGCAAAAATGGGTGTTAACTCGGGAGTTAACAGCATCTTCGGGTCAACGACATCCATCACGAGCTTTCCCTGAGCCCACTTCGTCGGGACATGCGACCAGGCCTCCTCCTTCTTCATAAAAAAGAATTTCTGTTGCCACCCTCGCCAGCTGTCTTTGTTGGCAAAGGTGAACTTGTATTTTTTGCTCCCTGACCCCCGAGGTAGCATGAAATAGAAGCCACCCTTTGGGACCACGAAGAGCTTGTAGTACTGCAGAAAAATGACAAAGTGTGGCTCTATACCGAAGACACCACACATACAAAGAAAAGCATTGAAATAGCAGTACGAGTTCGGCGGAAGTTGGTTTACGGCAATGCGATGGAAATCGCAGAAATCGCAAACCATCTTCGGCGGAGGATACCGAAGTCCGGCCTTCAGTTGGGCACGGAAAACAGTAACCTCGTCACTACGGTTTGAAAAGCTATATTGGTCCGAACGAGGCAACCTCGTAGTGACGTAGGAAGGAAGGAAGAACTTCTTTTTCCATTTTTTAAGTTTTGCAGAAGTGGTGCAGCAGGGGTGAGAAAGAAGGGGTTCCCAGCTTTCGGGAATAGGCATGACTGGCAAAAAACCGAGTTCGGAAAAAGGCAAAAAGCTATTTCGAAGAAAAAATTTGGAAAAACAGAAGAAACTGGAAGCTAAAACCCACCAAACGTTTTGCCAAAATCTGGATTTGAGGACGCCGTCGTGAAATGATTGCCGGAAAACCACTCTGTCAAAAAGCACCGCCGTAAGAGAGCAGGAAAAACACTGCGGCAGTTGAGAGACAGAAGAGAGCAAAAGCGAAAAGCAAAAGCAAAAGGGGGGTTATGAAGGATTAAGGGTATATATAGGCCGAGGAAGGGTAGGCGAATCGACGTCATAAGTGCTGGGCGAAGGCGAATCGTCGCCATAATTGCCCATTTTGCATAAAAAGACACGCCCGCTGTAACCGATGTAACCCTCTCCAATGACGGCGTGCCACGTGTCAGCAACCACGCCAAATAAGGAACACGCTTTCTGACGAATAGCGCGCCGCCCCAGACTGACACGCCTGGGCATGAGACGAGACGTTTCAGTGACCTACAAAGATTACAGAAAATAGGCTACCTCGGAGACACCAAGAGACAGTCTGTGCTACATCTACAGACAAAAGGTGTATCTTCGGCGCAGGTACCATGCATAAAGCCCCGAAGGGTACCCTCCGAAAGCTGACAAAAGCCAAAGTCCCTACTTCGGCTTCTAGGGGGGGCATGTGATAGCCGAAGGACTATCGCCTCTCCTAGAACGTACCTCCTATCAAAAGCATGCTCGGGAAGCCTGGCACCATCCGAGAGAGGCACTAGTACTGACCTCGGACTAGGCGAATTCCAGTGCCTCGAACTCGGGATCTAGCCTAGTACCCCAGAGAGCTCCAAAAGGTGCAGACAGCCCCCTCGGAGGATTAAACGGATCGCCTTCGGGATAGAAGAATCAGCTACCGCAAGCAAGAGAGGATTTCCCGAAGGCGGAAACTGCGAGCTAGGCAGCGCCCCGAACTGCGAGCATAACTCCCGAAGAAGGGTGTTCGTCCCAGAGAACGACCTCGCCCAAAGGACATCGGGAGTACGGCAGGAGCATTTAAGGAGCCTCTGACACATCGCCCACAGAAGTACCATGTCACCTCAAACGACGCTCTGACACGCCGATGCCGCCCAGGCCTTGTCACAACCTGTCTCGGACCAAGGCTCGAGGGAGCCTACAAACAGCTACTTGTCCCCTGCGTCCAAAAGTACACAGCAGATATGGCCGAACACGTGTCACGATCTGAACGGGCCAGACACTTCTATAAATACCAAAGAGCAGCTCCTTACAAGGGGTTGGTAAGTCGGTTGAGAGGAGACGAACAGGCAAGGCCACTAAACCTCTGAGTGCCTTTTTTTCCTTCACTTCTCAGAAAACTGACTTGGGCGTCGGAGGCTCCTCCCCGGAAAAGCATCCCGGGGACCTCCTAACCTTTTCTTTTGGGCTCTTCAGGTACCACTCCCTGGGAAACCTCCACCTCAGGCGTTCTCCTCCTCAGGAAGTCCCTCCAGACATCACCATGTCTTCCAGCGAAGACGTCTCCGGACATCAAGCTTAACTTTTGCCTTAGCAAGTTTGGCTTACCATTACCTACCCCTACTCACACTGTACAAGGAGTTCTTAGACTTGGTGGCTCATTCTTACTAAGCTTGGTAGCTTAGCTAGGGTATTCTTGAGCATCAAAGTCTATCTTGAATACTTAGTATCCTATATACTTACTTAATGGCTATTTAATTACTTAGTCCTTAAGCCACTTCTTGTCCACCTCTTACTTTATTAATTAATGCATTGTACAAATACATAATGCATCAATTTTAACTTACACTTAAAATCCCTTACCTTGAATAATTAATGCAAGCAAACACTAACTTCAGTGTCCTTATGGTCTCGGTTTTATATTCTTCTTTGTTCCTTTATATTAGCTTAAGTATTTCTCTTTTAATTAATCATTTAGCTACATAAATAAACCATGATTAGGATAATATTACAACATTCCTTATGGTTTAAGTGGTTAGGAATAACTCTCTCATTTGATTCAAAATGAACCGACCCTTTACTCAACACACATCAACACCAATTTCGGTGTTGTACCCTTTCTACTCCAAAATTGAACAACCTAGGTTCGTGTTGATTATTTTTATTATAAGCAACTAAGAACCAATATAAACACATTAAATCCAGCCATTTTTTAGCACAATTAACTCAAAAACCTGGACACATCCGAACCGAATCAACATATATCTAGGTTTTTAGTCTTCTTTCAACAACTTGGTTCAAATGAGTTTTAAACGTATTTTTGCCTTCATAATCTAACAAAAACTTATTATAACACACTTAATTCCAGATTTATAAACCTACAAAAATTTTGGAATTAATCAAAAACAAGGAAAAATTGAATTAGTTCTTACCTTTCTTATTTAAGCTTAATTACCAAGTTTTTCTTGTTATTTTTCCCTTAATAAACAAAGAAGAACTAGGCTCAAATCAGTGTTTACAGTAGCTACAGAGCCGTATGAAGCTAAAAAATAGGGGAAGAACAGAACAACACTTACTTGAACACATAACTTGAAAATCAAGCTTAAGATGATTCCATACTTAATTTTTATTCAAAAACTTGCTTAATTGTGCTTGAATTTGATGGATTGGAGCTTGGATTTGGTTTAGCTAATGGAGTTTCGAAGGGAAGAGAGGTTTCAGGTGGTCTGGACATGAAGAAAGAAGTTGGCCGACTCAAATAATGCACCAAGTCAACTTATGTAGGCTTAAGGTGCACATCTCATGCACCTGGTCCTTTATTTGTACTCATTAGTACGTTAGTGACTTCTCCATAAGTGAAGAGAAACCTTAGGACCAAAACCAGCATTAAGTCGCGCCTGAATCCTCCTTCACCTTAATTACACGGCTTGCCTTCAGCTGTAATAGATGTGAAATTTATGCCCAATACTTCTGAGAGTTACACATAAACTATTTACAGACAATTTAATCAATTCACAATTTCACAATAGTAGAGCGGGAATTACGAAAAACCGTAATACCTTAAATTCAATATTTTCCCTTCCTCTAGCCAACCATGAAATAAAAATGGGTCACTATATGAAATGACTAAAATGCCTGTCTTGGTCTGGTTTCCTTAAATGATCAAATTTATCCTCTTTAAGTTACTATACTTTATTAAACTGAGAATTTACTTGTATTAAATATTTTAAGTGTATTAAATTACTAAAATAACTAATGTTATCTTAGTAATTATGATCCGAATTTTTGGAGAGCCGTCACATACGGAGTATTTATTTTTTTGCTTGGTGTTGTTTCATAAATATAGTTGTACCAACATATATATGGTTTTAAAAAAATTTCCTGCATTTCTTTTTTTTTTTTTCTGCTTGTGTGCTTTTACCCATTCATTAGTCATTTTCTATGAAAAATATACAACAATATATATAGTTGCTCTAAATGAAAAAACTATCCATTTATATCTAAATCAATTGCTTAACAACATTACGCATGTCCATATGCAAAGAAAAAAAAGTATAAGAAAATCACACTCCTGCCCTCAATGATGAAATTTCATTATAAGATAGTTGCATAAAAAAAGTCAAAACATATTGATGGAAGAGCAGATAAAAAGTGGTTTCAGTGTATAAAATCCTATGTTATTGACTTCAATAACAACATAGACAGAGATCAAGAGGAAGAAATTGTTGATAACTTTTATTTGGTGGAGATTTTAGGGCATTAGTTAGATATAATCATTATAATTTGAATTTTAATATTTTATTATTACTAAATAAATTCATAAATTTAATTATATATATATATATATATATATACAATCGATGTCTAAAGAATTTTTTAATTAATAAATTTAATCATTAATAAAGTTTGACATAATAAATAAATTTGTTGACGATACTCAATAAGATTTTGAAATAATTTAATACTTTTAAAATCATTGGTTTTATCATAATACTTTTCATAATAATGTTTATATAACATTTAAAGGGAAACTTACAATTACTTCCCTAAGATATGGCCTAACCTACAATTTGCCCTATCTATTTTTAGAAATCTATAATTTGTTTTTTACATTGTCTGATAACAACTTTTTGAAACTGTATTTAAAATATACAATAGTCATCTACCAGAAATTTCAATCTCTCCAATACTTTTTTTATAGTTAATCGACATTTTCAATTATTATTTTTTTCTTTCTATAAATATATTTTTCTCTCTGTAAATATCTGATTATTTTTTAAAGGTCAGTTGGCTGTGAAAAAAATATCTAAAATTTTGAAATTATTGGAACATAATTATCAAATAGTTTAAATTAGAGTTTTAGAAGTTGTTGTTGGTCACTATAAAGCAAATAGGGGGTAAAGTATATGTTTTTTAAAATAAATGGGGCAAAGTGTAGGTTAAACTAAATCACAAGAGGGTTTTTGTAATTTTCTCACATTTAAATATCATACTTTTTCTAACCTCGATATAACTTGAAATTCCGCTACAAGGCCGGGCATGTAAACTAGTTTTTCATAATCCAAGAGATTGTTCTGAGAATAATAGGCCGACTGGGGCGTATTAGAACATCTCCAACAATCTCTCCATTTTGGAGATTATCTTTATTTTCGTAGAATATTGGGCTCTTTTTGCTTCCAGTAGCTTCCCCATCTTGTTCCCTAAAATAGAGATTGAGATTAAAGAGAAAATCACGTTCCCTATGTCTACAGAAACACGAAAAATTTTGGAGAATGAAAAAACAATAATTTTTTCATGTCTTCCACTTTCTCCACTGCCTCCCCTACTTCGGCACCCAAGGCGGCAACTCCTACTACCGCCACCCTTCTAATTGTTACTCCCACCACTGCATTGGTTTGATTAGTAGGATTTTTTTGATTTAAAGTTTAATTTTATATTTTGAAGGGCTGTGGATAATGGAAGAGAAACTGGTCCCGTGGAAGAGAAATCTTTAAAGATTTTCAATTTTTCTAAAAGTATAAATTTATACACCCCAAAGGTAGAATATACATAAGTTTAATATTTTTTATAGCTATTTAATTATATAATAATTAAACTAGTAATTAATTTGAATTTGCTTTAGATTCATAATATTTAATTGCTGTGTAATAAATGTAAAATTCTACAAAATAGGATAGTTGTTGGAGTTGGAGTAAAATAATTATAAAGATTTTACTTTTTACTTCCCCATTTTGTAGAAATTTTGGAGAAGCTGTTGAATTACTCTTATAGTAGGAGGAAGGGGCAGTCATGTGACTCATCTTGTAGAATTCTAACACATTTAAATGGTGTATATAAACAATTATGAAGATTTTACTTTTTACTTCCCCATTTTGTAGAAATTTTGGAGAAGCTGTTGAATTACTCTTATAGTAGGAGGAAGGGGCAGTCATGTGACTCATCTTGTAGAATTCTAACACATTTAAATGGTGTATATAAATATGGGATAAAATTATACAATTATAAAAGTGAGGCCCTCAATTATAAAGAGAAGAATTAGTGAGTGGTTATAGTATTTGTTTTTCCACCTTGATTTAGTCATTGTTTGGACTATAGTTTGTCTCCTTTTGTTACTTGCGGCAAACATAGTCTCAAGGGTTATTAGGGCATTTCTAACCGTTCCCTTAAAATTTCTACAAAATGTTGAAGCAAAAAATAAAATTTTCATAATTTTTTTTACCATAACTTCAACAGCTTCCCCATTTTATAAAATCTGACATTTATTACACAAAAGTTAAATATTATAAATTTAAAACAAATTCAAATTAAAGAACCAGCAAAACGAATAAGCATTTTAGTGATGAGAACTGTCAGAAAAATACAAGAGCAAAGCAAACTGAGCAACAAGGAGTTGTAGGACAACATCATGAATATTGCTTCATCTATTAAGAGTACAATCACCTATATAAACTAGAGAAAACACATGAAATGGTACACTAATCAGTAGAAAAGGTAAGTTGCGATGATCAAGGTAACAAAGGAGAAAAAGTGAACAAAAAACTAATGCATCCAAGAATCGAGAACAATATGGAGAGAAATTTGGTGAAACTAAGGCAAAATTCTGCAGCAGTAAGCATAAAGCAGAATTTGCTAAATAAAAAAGAATATAGAATTCCATTTCTAGCAAATAGGAGATGATGCATCGAAAGAGTGAGGAAGCACGCATCTGGTCAGAAGACGGATAAAACAATCAACGAAGGTCATGGGCCAAGGCGGAGGAAGAGGCAAAAATGGAATTGGGGGGACAAAAAAGCAAGAAATGGAAATGGAATTGACGGAACAAATAGGGAGAAGAAGACAGAAAGGGAGTTTCTATCAGGGAAAATAGTGGAGAGTCAAAGGGGCTAGTTCATTCGAGTCATTTGAGAGACTAGAAAACATGAAGAAAACGTGCAAAAATTATTGATTTTTCATTCTCCAAAATTTTTAACAAATATAGAGAATCACATCTTCCTTCTTATCTCAATCCCATTTTAGAGATTAATATGTAGAAGCTGTTGAAGTTAAAAAAGCCTCTATATTCCCCACAATATAGAAAATCTATAAAATGAAAAAGTTGTTGAATATGCTCTTATATAAATATAATATTAGCTTTAAAATAACATTAATCTTGGAGGAAAAAAAACACCTCAAAAGTTAAAATGGTTTGCCCCTTTGCTACGCTAGCCACAAGATTCTTTTCCTCAATACTAAAACTACATTACAAGTCAGAAGTTGAGACGAAGGAAGCAGAAACAACCGTTTAAGGAGTTGAAAGTGCTTTTGCCTTTATGTAGGCTTGAACTGAGACCTTTGAACCAGAGGCAACTCTGGTACGCATGGAATTGCCACTTGAGGTAAACTTCTTGGCCTAGACAGCATATATTTACAATTTAAGCCATGTCTTGCTCTATACCCTAGAAGACTGGACCATTCTATATCAGGGGCAAAAAGAATACAGCAAGGTCCGATCTCATTGTTGGTGATGACTGATGAAGCAGTGAACAATAGTCAAGAATTACCAGACAGTAATCACGAGGAAGATCAACGACAATGGCAACACAGCATAGTCAATTACCAGAAACGTAGCAAGTACAATAATGATATCTCACTCGATAAATCTCCTAGGTTCATCACCATTTCCCAGTTGCACCCACAAGACCATATTCCAGAATCTCTGTTGACACCATCTTCTAACAAACTCCCCTTACCGAATTCTAAATTATTTGTGTCCAACACTTCAAGTCCTCGAATCTGCCTTAAAATGTTGATGTTTCCTCATCACATTACATAACCAGGCATAAAAATGACAGGCAATCATAGAGCAGCTCAACCAAATTTCAGAAATGAGACGCTATTTTTCGACATCCAAGACAAAATTAGGGCTTTGATTACATTTACTTATTCTCAAATACTAAATAGAAGAAAGAATTGCTGTAAGTATATTCACTGCCCCTTCTCTCTAGTTCCATTGTTTAATAAATACAAAACATGCTTTTCATGCTGGCCAGAGGGTCGTCGGAAACAAAACCAAGGCAGTGCAATTAAAGCCAGAAGGGAATGGCTTCACTCCCTTATCATTAACCTAAAGCCAGACCTGAAAAGCATAACTTTATAGACCTATATGCTCATTTTACAGAGAGAATGGCTTAGCCGTCAAGCCCCAACTCAGCTGCAAACTTACTTGCACACCGGCTTTTATGAGCTGTGGAGAAAAGAACCATTTGTACAAAAGGAGCCTTCACATGAAGTAGCTTAGAGCCTTCTTCCTTCTCGAACCACCCTCACCGTAGAGTTCGTTCCACTGAACAAGCTCTGTCATGTTTACAGATTCTGAAGAAACACTAGCACATACCTGACAACATCAAGGTAGAAAAATCAGTTTTTAAGGCAAATACTACGAGCAATCAAAATTAACATCAATGTGATAAAATGTGCTCACCCGTTCATGAGCATATTTGAAGTCTTCCATATTTAAAGGACGTATGTCAGCACTTCCACTGAGAGCAGGAGCCGGCTTGCCTTCCGCTAGAGCAGCAACACGCTCCTGTTGTCAGTTAAGAGATAAGGGTAGGAGTAAAAGGAAACGTCATTATTAGACTAAGACACAATTTTACGTATCAGTTACAACTAGTTGACAATACCAACAAACTCACCAGAAGCATAAATAAGGACTCATGCATTATATAGGAAACAAACCTTTTTCTCTTTTTCCAAAATCTCCCTGATTGTACGGTGTGCAGCAGTTACACATAGATTCTGCAAATTAAGAAAGCAAACATAAGCATCACCTCATGAAACATGGGAACGAGAAATTTTATCAACCTTGAGGAAAATAGTAGCCTAAACTTGAGGTCGCTCCCAGAATATCCATCTGTCATACTTGCAATAGAATCAAAATCAACATCAGAAGCCAACTCCTCTTTTGCGAGTATAACTTTTACTATCTTCGCTCTATTTGGAGCATCAGGAAGATTTACCATTAACCTGCCCAATCAGAAAACAAGCAATATCGTTAAGTGAAGTGGGATAAAAACAAAAACAAAGGCAACGATTACCTTCATGGCAATTAAAACAAAAACGAGTTATGAAGTCAAAAAGCTGCTACACATCCTGTTTCCTTTTAAAATAGGTAACACTTACCTTCGCGGCAACCTTCTAATGACAGCCTCATCAAGATCATATGGCCTATTTGTGGCTGCAAGCACCAGTACTCGTTAGTACTCGTTCACTGTCCTTTGTTTGTAACCCATACCAATTCACCATGAACTCATTTTTCATCTTCCGCATTGCCTCATGCTCCCCTGGATTTTCCCTCCTGCCCAACATGCTATCAACCTAGAGAATGCAAACTCTATTAAACAGGAAAATGCTCAAATATAAAACAAATATCAACCAAGATTATAAAAAATGTACCTCGTCGACAAATACAACACTTGGAGCAATTTTACTAGCTAGCTTTAACATACTTCTCACCTTCACCAAACCACTGCACATAAAAACATCAAATTAAGAAAAAAAGAATGGCGCTAATACAAAATGGGACAAACTTCAGGAACTGCTCAACCCAGTTGACCTTAGAAGTAATGCTTGACATTGATATGTTAATGAAGTTAGCACCAGCTTCAGTTGCAACAGCTTTTGCAAGCATAGTCTTGCCAGTTCCAGGAAGTCCAAATAAAAGAATGCCCTTGCAAGGCTTGTACCAAAGGCAAATAAGGGTTTGATTAGTGAACAAGGTTGGGTCCTTAAAGGGACACTAAAAAAATCATTGCAGAAATTTAGAAAAATCGAAAGGAGTAAGAGAACCTTAAAACATAAATCACAGAACATCGTAACATTTTATTTTTTTACATATATGTATACATCCTGAAAGGGAGCTTAAGCCAGACTTTAGATTTCATGTTGAAAGCAACAACTTGCAAAAGTGGTAGGACGTTGAGCACAACCATTACAGCCTACAAAGTAAAGTGCTTCATTGATAATAATGGAGGGCATTCTGCAGGCTTTTTTCTCATACTACTGGAAGAACTCTAGCCAATTGGGAAATGTGCACACATTCTTTTTTCTATTCAAAAAGACATGTGTAAAAGAACAGATTGCACCAATACACTAATAATATACTGATAACTATACTTCCAAAAATCAAGTCTCATGTATCGTACATCAAACAGATGACCACTATTAGCAAACTGAGAAGAAAAGTTAGCACGTAGTAAATGGAGGCCACTCTATAAAATGAAGGCTGAATAAATGCCACACGCAAGCATTAAAAAGTAATAACTGGTCAGGGGGGATTAAAAAAAATATAGCATACCAGCAGGTATCGCCAGAAACAAGTGAAACAAATAAGTCCCTCCATCGACATGATCACCTTGGTGAATTGTCCTTTGCAGAAGAGTTCTGGCCTTTGTAGTGGAAGCATAACCAATTCCTTCAATGTATCCTTGACATTTTTGAGGGCGCCAATATCATCAAATGTGACTCCAATGTCACTAGGAGGAATAACATCAGCTAGTAGCCTCTTTTCGAACTCATTTTCAGTTACAAAATCCTGTGTACGTAAACAAGCATTATGAAGTTCACTAAAGATAGAAATAAACAACAATTGCTCCATGGTTCTTTCCCATTCAAATGCATCTCCAAAATTATGGTAATACCTTTAGGGACTTCTTCAAGCTCTTAGATTCATTCTGGATAGCCTGCAATATTCCAATCCCATACTGGATGCTGGCATAAATGGCAGCATTAAAATTGTCACTCCCATCCAAAAACAACACCAGCATAAGAATGTAGAAAAGACATTACAAGAATTATCTTTAATTACCTCTCAGTAGACAAGACGAGCCTAGCATCAGCATCAGCTTCAGGATTTTGCAATAGATGATGACTCAAAGTCCATCCAACCACTTTCTTGGCACCTACAATCGATAATGGGCAAATGATTAACAAAAAGGATAACCAGTTCGTAATTCTTGATATAAAGAAATATTAAAAGAATAGCTTACTCTCATTATTAAGTGTTTGGTCTTTGATGCACAAGCTCTCCAGACCATCAGATTCCATACCATTCTTACTAAGGACCTGCATTTAGTGATGACAAATTGCAAAAAGTTTCATTAGTAAAACTTCAATTAATACCCAACCAACCCCAATTATCATTTGTCGAGTCAGTTTTTCAAGCTAGTCAACCCAAACTATATCTGCAAGGATTTGACCAAATAAAAACTTCCAAGAACATAAAAGGATGCATGTTACACATATTCCGCAAATTAAGCAAGCAAACATAAGCATCACCTCATGAAACATGGGAACAAGAAATTTTATCAACCTTCAGGAAAATCGTAGCCTAACCTTGAGGTCACTCCCAGAATATCGATCTGTCATACTTGCAATAGAATCAAAATCAACATCAGGAGCCGACTCCTCTTTTGCGAGTATAACTTTTAGTATCTTCGCTCTATTTAGAGCATCAGGAAGATTTACCATTAACCTGCCCAATCAAAAAACAAGCAATATCGTAAAGTGAAGTGTGAAAAAAACAAAAAGAAAGGTAACGATTACCTTCATGGCAATTAAAACAAAAACGAGTTATGAAGTCAAAAAGCTGCTACACATCCTGTTTGTAACCATGAATTGGAAGAAGCATCGATAACTACCTGTGCAGCCCCAGCAGGTTCAGAAAACAATAACAAGCTGCTAACTACAAGTGGGCATCATCATCAGTTGTCGGCTATTGCTGAGAGTGGCTTCACAAGCCATGTTCCGAAACCGCCTAACAGAAAAGCTAGGGTTTCGGTTAGAGCAAGGTGCTCTGGAGCAGCTGTGAGTTAATTTATATGTATATATGTTCCCATTACATTAATTAATTCTATTTTTTTATAATCAAAACATAAATACTTGATAGATCCCTTTATCTCAAATTCTTTGTAGCGTTCATCATTCAGCAATTAAACTATAATTTTTTATTTTTAATATTTTAGTATATAAATAAAAAATCTTAATATATAAATGATAAATAAAGGTCCATAATTTTTTAAATATTTTTTTTAATAAATAATAATATGAAAAAAATTATATACATTGTATGAATTTCTGAATTTCATTTTTTAAAAAATATCTTTTTTTAAAAAATAATAATACGAACAAGTCACTTCCACTGACATCCGTCATTCATCTACATTGTATATAGATCGTAGATCAATGTACATGACTAATATGACCATAAAAAAGTAAGTAATTAATCAGTAATTGTAAAGTTGATCATACTTAAGTAGAACGGTATAGGATGAATATACATTACTCTATCCGTTTTTTTTTTATTTTTGAAATATTTGATGTTTTTGAATAATTTGACTTAAATTTTTTCATATTATTATAATGTTGAAATCATTTGGAGTGGTAGACTGTGATTTTTTTTTTTAAATTAGGACGTATTTAGCACACTCTAAGGAGATTCATGAATTAGTGGAATGCAGAGAAAACATGAGGGGCTTTATTGTATTTTTGGGAATTATGAAGCAAAATTAGGGCAAAACTATCATCTTACGATCTTCTCCCTTGCTCTCCTGCCTGCCGCTCTAGCTTCTCTGTCTTTGTTTTTTTTTTATTTCTTGGTAATCACTTTTCTCTTTTAAAAGTCACTCGTTTTTTATAAGTTTCTCGGGTTGGGCCGTCAGTCACTTTATTTTTCTGATATGAGTTTCCCGGTCATCTGCTGTTGAGACAATGATTTTGCAGGCCGTCGGTCGCCGTCTTCAAGAATGTTCCGACAACGGTGGCAGCTTGCCAGTGGAAATTATTCTCCAGAATTACAAAAAGATTAGATCATTTAGTATCATTTTTTCTTATCTTAAAGTTTAACTAAAACAATTTTCTAAAAGTCTGATAGTTTTTAGTAGCTTGGGATACAAAAGTGGCTGACTACTTTTGTTTTTTTTAAAGAGTTCAAGCGATTTGAAGAAAATGGTTTCAATCAGCAATTTATGTAAAAAATAAACATTTTTAAAAAATGGTTTTGGGAAGATATAAACCCTTAAGTATCCACGAACTATTCCTCACATTTGGATTTGTTCTCATCTCAACTTCTTCTATTCGCAAGAGATGAGTGTCAAGACACTTCCGAGCCGTATGCTTGGCTAGCTAATAGGTGCGTCTTCTTCACGCTCCTTCTTGGGCAGTGAGGCTATTGAAGGAAGGCAAAAGTGTTACTTCCATATGTTTTTTTTGTCTTTTATGTGAATATATTATTCTGTTCTGTTATGTTGATATCTGACTTCATCAACTAACTTCATTCCATATTAACCAAGAAATGCAAACTGATGGTCGGGACTAAGGAAGTGCCATATGCATGTGGATGAATACTTGACGCCAAGATAAGTGTTACAATTTTTTTATTATATGCAAATTAATCTAGATGTTTTCTGCCATGTTTGGTTAATCTAAATCTGCATGCTTGTCTCGTGTTGCCTATTTGTTATCATGGATGTGGCTTAACTAATATTATTACTTAACTTATATGTATGAATGTTTTACTGTAGAAAAATAAGTAGGACTAAGGAAATGCAGTTTGATTTATTGTGCATCATAGAAAACAAATTAATAAGTTGAAATTGATGCATCTAATCAAACATTCTAGGAAAGGGCATTTGTTATAGAGAATATGAATTAAGCCAGTCTCTTGAAAACCATAATACCTAAAAGGATGGGAATTAAATGAAGTCTAATTTTTTCTGTATAAAAATCATTAAAAGCTATTAGTGAAAACTAGTTATTAAAAAAATACTGACAAAACAAAGCTTTGATATAAAAGAATATAAACCCCGTGTGGTTAGTAAAGAAAAGAATAGGGTTTGGCCTACATTTAGTAGTCACGAAAAATAGGCAGAACATGGTTGCACTTTAATTGCATTTTTTGAGGGCTGAATCTTTTTGGAGCTATAAAAATATATTTCCTGTTGTAAAAACATTGAGTAGATTAACTTTACTTAATAAAAGAGTATGTATTTCAATATTAAAACAATAACTAATAGATTTTACTAAAGCACGATCCATCATATCTGGTATAAATTGCTACTTGTGGTCCTGCTTCTTTAAAGTGAATGGATTTTAGCAAAACAGACCTATATCTGATAAATCTCTGTGAATAGGCAATAATTGATTCTTGTGAAAATAAATTACTTCTTGGTAAAAAAAATGTAAATTGACCAGTTTGTATTTTCATAGCAAACAGGAATTAATAGGAATGCAGAGAGTGTTTTGAATTAGTGCTTTTTTATGCTTGTTGAAACTGATTCGAACAAACCTGGTACTTGAATAAAATGTAATGTGATGAGTAACTGTTGTAAATGTTCTCTGTTAATATGGAGAAATTACTAAAGTATAACAATTGTGCCCTTACCTACTTGAGCCTGGGAAGTTGATGCAAAATGTTGTTGTATGATGCTGATAATTCGTTATAAGCACCAATTGTTCTCTCTCAAATTAGTTGTTATAATAGTATGGAAATGGAAATGAGAATAAAAAACTGTGTAAAAGGCAAGTTATTTGGTAGTGGTTGCGAGACAAAAATAATTAGAAATTCATACCGGTTATTTGGTGGTGGTTGCGGGACAGTAAATTAGCTAATGAAGTAATTTCTTGAGAGAAATTAATTAAGAGTGCAGGGTTTATACCTTGTATATTTTTTGTTACTGTTGTTTTTTGTTTATGTGGAACTGCTACTGGGTGTTTCTTGTAAAGGCTCTCATAGCATTTCCTCTACATTAAATGTTGAGGTAAGTAAATCCCAAGTTATTTCCCTCAGATAAGTTTTATTAAGCAAAAAAAGTAAGCTATTTAAGGTGAAATTGAGTTCCAAAGAGTAATTGGCACCTAAGGGGCAAATAGGGCAAAATGGTAATTTTGGCCCAAGTCAGTGGCATGACCATAATTTTGGTAAAATTAGGTTCATGCAAGTGTTTTGAGCTAATTGATTTAAGACCATAAGTGGTTATAACCATTTGAACCAAAAGCGAAAGTTAAGGGTGAAAAATGCTCTAAGTGAGAAATTGAGCAATTATGTTTTGTAATTGCTTAAGTGACCTAAGGCCAAAGTATTTGGGTAAGAAAAATCTTTCTTTGGGACCAAGGAGTGATGGTGTGGGGAGTGTTTAAGTGGCCTAAGTGTTTCAAAGTTAAGTTTGAGGGCCAAGGTGACAAGTGGAAAAGAGTTGACCTAAGTTGGTTATAAATGGAGGAGATAGAACTATTCATCATCTCCCCCATCCGCCATTTTCATAGCTCTCCTTCCTCCACAACTCTCTACCTCTAAACCTCCCAAATCACTCAAGTTTCCATGGAAATTGAAGGTCCCGAAACTATCCCAACAAGCCCTTAGCTCGTGTTTAGTGGAATTGGTGCATTTGGAGTTGTTCTTTCAAGTTTTTAGTTCAAACCCAAAGGTAAACAACTTTGATCCTTGTGGGTTAGTTCAAAACCTATTAAATGGTTAGAAATGGTCTTAACTTCATGCTCTTGGTGTTCAATTTGGTTGATTTCAAGCTTGGAACTCAAAGGAACTTGTTGGAGCTCGAATGCGCTCATTGCTTATTCTTGCTTTCAAGATGATTTGAAATAAGGGATTTAAGTTAATTAAGCTCAAATAATACATAGAAATGTAGTATTATGAGTGCGAATGAAGTAGAAACAAGACCCATGTGAATTGGCCTTGGGATGAGAAAGTTTGAGCAAGTTTCATGCAAGTTTGCACGCTGTTGCGTAGTGCTGTAAATGCATTGGCGATACCATATTGGAGACGCGTTGCCGGTGGAGACGCATCACTGATAAACGTCTGGATACCCGAGCGTCGATGCCTTTAGCGATGCGTCACCGATGGCGCTGCCAAGGCGTTGGCCCATCAAGCTCGAGGAATCCTAAGAGTGTCTCAAACCCTCGGTTATCATCCCTACGCTAATTTAAGATATTCCGTAGCCTTGGCTGGGTCTAAAACTCATTCTTAAGTTAGGAATTATGCATTATTTAGGTGGTAGCTAAGTAGTGTGGTTAAGGTTGGATAAGGAATGGTGGTTAAGGAAGTTAAAGTGCTTAAGTTGCCAAGTGAGCACTAAGGGGATTAAGGTGGGTTTCAAACTCTTCGTTGGCCCAAGTGGGAGGTGTTAGACCTTTGGGCAATTAAAAGGAAACCTAAGAGAATCCCAACCAAACTTTATGGTTTGGTAAGTAACCCACTAAAAAGCCCTAAGTTAAGCTCGAAGAGCTTGGTAAGTTGAACCACATGAGGCAGCTGCCCTGCACAATAAGTTAACGGAAGAGACGGGTAAAGAGTGAGTAAGTGGTGACTTACTCTAAGTAGTTTGTCAAGGCGGGTAAGGTTTGAGTAAGTGATGACTTACTCTAAGGCGCTCGTAAGAGGACTTCATGGGGTTAGTTAAGTGCTAGCTTAGGATACGAGGGCCAGTATCCAAGTACCCTAATCGTAAGAGCTCACGGCAAGTCTAGCACCTACGAGTGTAAGGAAGTTCTAAGTACATTTGCACGTTCATATTTCATTCATCCATCCATCCATCCATCATTTGCATTGGTTGTTGTTTTATTCTTGCTTCTGGTTACATTGTTGACTACTTGTTTTGTTTGTATGCTACATATATATACATGTTGTGCTTTGCATGCTTGCATTGTTTTTCCCCTTGCAGGTACCAAATCCTTTATTGAGTACTTTATAGTACTCACCACCTTAGGTGTTGTGCAGGTTAAACAGGCTACTCGAGCTTAACAGTTGCTAAAGGGCAACTGTTAAAGCTAAGTTTTATTGGTTCAAAGGTATTCTCTAAGTAGGAAACTCCAAGTTTCTAAGTTACTTATGGCATAAGCAAGTACTGACCAAAGTGTTTGCCTTACAGTTTGAGGCTAAGTGAGTACAAGGAAAGTGTGGCTCATCACTTGAAGCTAGCTTGCTTGGGTGAAGAGCTAAGGATGGATCTTAGTATCTTAGTAGTTATGAGCTGCTTGTTTTATATGTATGGTGATTTCATACATAGTTCGCCTCTACTAGTATCCATTGGTGTGTATAACACTAGGGTTTCATTTGGGTGCATATAAGTTTGAGATGTATGCACATAGTTGTTACTTGAAGTTAAAGTAACTAAAGTTTTATGTCTTGGCTCGTTTTGAATCATGTTTTTGTTAATTGCCGCTGCACTATTTTCAATTATACTTTAGTTTAATTATTATCGCATAGCCGGGACAATGCATGCATAATTTCTATGCAGGGTAGGCTAAGTAACTAGTTGCATGAAATGATTTAAGATATTTCATAAGTAATAACTAGCCAATTGTAACCTAAGTGGGATCATAGTTCCCTACGAGCCTACCAGTATTAGCAATTTAGGGCACTGGGGCCCTATTCTGCCACATTTTTGTTTCACTGCAATTATTGAGAAAAAATATAAAACAGCAGAACCATAAACATACTTCATTAGAAGACAAGATTATTTAAACAAACCTACTATTTGTTTGCTGGTGTGTTTCTTGTTGCTGTTGCTGACTGTTCTCACTATGAAACTTGAGTATGTTTCTTGTTGCTGCTGCTTACTATTCTCGTTGTTAAACTTAAGCCTTGGGCTTGCTGATTCGATGCAATGAATGAGTAAGAATAGAAATAACATGCGTTGTTACCCTTACAGGTGAGAAATGAAGGAGACGGGCTAACTACCGGTTGCAGACAAAGGAAGGAGAAATGCTGGTTCTTCATAAAAAAAAAAAAAAAGGAAAAGGGACAAACAGTTTCAGAAAATGTAAACTGAAGTATGTATTTTAGTGTAGTTCTTATGCTGATTGATTGTAACTGTAAGAAAATAACCAAGAAAAGTAGTGGGTACGCGCATGGCGTAGTGGGGTTGGGTTGAGTGGATAACGAGGAAATAGCAGTGATTTCAAAAATAGATTTAAGTTTGCACAGTTGATCATGCTTTAAAAACCATGTATAGGGACGTGGGTGCGAACTGGAAGCCGGATATAATCCCTAATTACTTCTTAAAAAAATTAAAAAAGCACGTGTCATTTTTATAGTGTACATGGCAGATTTGTAAATATGTGTCGAAGTCCTTAAAGTCAATCAAGTATCAAATTGAAATGTGCCACGTGTTTTATCTGAGGGGCATTAATGTAAGTCACCACGTGTTGCTTTTACGTTAGTTTCAGCCTACATGTGCTATGCTGTTGAATTTTGTTAGATTTTAAGAAATTATGAAATGACAGTTTTGCCAAATTACCTGATATATAGTAGTATATTAGGCGTGGTAAGTGCGGTGCATTTTTTTAAATAATGTAATATTATATATATGACATGTGTCACGTTAAGAAAAAAAGAATATAAAAATGAAAATCCGCCAATTTTGTGGTCAGTGAAACTGATAATGAATCTCAAACTGACACGTGTGTTTCATTAGGGGCAAAAGCAAAAATTGCCACGTGTTGCTTTGTAATCAGTTTGAAAATACACGTGTCAGTCTGTAAATTAATTTTGAATTTGTTATAATTATAAAAAGACCATTTGCCTAAAATACCTGCTTTCATATCTATTTATAGATTACCTTCGCAGCAACCTTCTATTGACAGCCTCATCAAGATCATATGGCCTATCTGTGGAGCACCAGTACTCGTTCAGTGTTCTTTGCTCGTAACCTATACCAATTCACCATGAACTCATTTTTCATCTTTCGTATTGCCTCATGCTCCCCTAGATTTTCCCTTCAGCCCAACATACTATTAACCTAGAGAATGCAAACCTTATTAAACAAGAGAGTGTTCAAATATAAAACAAATATCAACCAAGACTAATAAAATGTACCTCGTTAACAAATATAACACTTTGAGCAATTTTACTAGCTAGCGAAAACACAGCTTAATAACGTACTGCTCACCTTCACCAAACCATTGCACAAAAAAACATCTAATTAAAAAAAGAAATGGTGCTAATACAAAATGGCACAAACTTCAGGAACTGCTCAACCCCGTTGACCTTAGAAGTAATGCTTGACATTGATAAGTTAATGAAGTTGGCACCAACTGCAGTTGCAACAGCTTTTGCAAGCACAGTTTTGCCGCTAGTTCCAGGAGGTCCAAATAAACGAATGCCCTTGCAAGGCTGGTACCAAAGGCAAATAAGGGTTTGATCAGTGAACAAGGTTGGCCCTTAAGGGGACACTAAAAAATCATTGTAGAAAGTTACAACAATTGAAATGAGTAACAGAACCATAAAACATAAATCACAAAACATTGTAACATTTTATTTTACATACGTGTACGGGTAAATTGCACGCGCTACCCCCAACATTTAATTATTGTTTCTGTTCTAACCCTAACCTTCACTTTGTTCGATGCATGTCCCTAAACTGATTAAAACGTTTCATTTCGACCCCTACGCGGACGGAACTCGTCTAAATGGACGGCGAACGCCACGTTAATGCTTATGTGGCACCCGAATGTCCACGCTGGCCCATTAAATGGAGTAATGACGCCAACATGGATCCGATGGCGCGAAATTTTCCCTCCAAAAGGAGGTTTCTGATTTTGTTGGGCAGTGAAATGCTATAATTGCAGCCATCCACGATCCACCCCCATCGACAGCAGAAATGCGAACGTAATAGGCCATAAATTAGGAAGAAGGGAGGAACTGGAGATCTAGGGATTTACCAAGCTTTTATTCTGTTGGGGTCGTTCATAGTTTTAATTAAGCGTAAATAGAGGGAAGAGGGCCGAGGATCTGTTCGTGTGGGACTCCTGCAACCCTGGCAACATCGTGGACAGAAGCTAATCCAGGACGAAGGTTCTACAGATGCAGCAATTATGGGGTAAGACATATTCCGTCAAATTTGTTCTTGCATTGCATTCTGATGGGGAAAAGATGTTCTGACACGATGTGCTCTGTTTTTTTGTTGTTTTTTGGTAAAATATGTTGCAAAGGGAGCTGAGAATTGTGGGTTTTTTTATTGGTACGATTCACCTGTGTCAAGCAGGATGAGGGACGTTGTTAGCGGATTGCTCAGGCGGATTCGGAGGACCGAAGAGCAGCTAAAAGAGCAGAAGGCAGTAACTAGACGGTTGAAGCTGTGGTTGGTGGTGCTTGTAGGGGTGCTTGTAGTTGTGGTTGTAAAAAACCAGTTGGTTGATGTGTTTTTGGGTGGGGATGCTGTATGTAGGGGGTTTTATGTGTTTTTGGGTGGGGCTGCTGCATGTAGGGTCAGATCTTGTGGGCTGCTGCTGGATGAGAATGGTGGTGTAGGCTGGATGAACTGGTTATATGTATGTTCCATTTTGGACATTTAGCTTTTAATGTGTTTCATTATGGACCCTAATTTTTGTATCATATAATTTAATTGCACCCAACGTTTTTAACGTGTTCCATTTCAGACCCTATTTTTATGTTGTGGTTTCAAACTTAACACCAACTTGATATAACAAATGTAATTTGTACCCCTCAACTTCAGAACGTTTTCATTATTTGTTTGACGCTTCTGCGATGTCCCCATAGAATGAAAATTTGTGATGATAGAACAAAGTGAAAAAAAAGACATAATTTCATATAATTAGGAATGATTATAGATATATCAAGTGTTTGACTCCAACTTCTAAACAACCTCATCATCTCACAACCCAAAAAACATCAACTTGAACCTCATTGAACACTACTACATCATTCCACAACCAAAACAACGTCATCTGTACTGTACTAAAAAAACAAGTCATTAGAATTGTACTAAACAAACCACAACTTCTTCAGACAAAATAGAATTCCTAAATATGACACATTCTAAGCTGAAGAGCCCATCTTCTTCTGCTTCCTAAATATGACACATTCTAAGCTGAAGAGCCCATCCCTTTGGCTGCTGCCTCCTTTCTTGGTCGGCCCCTTGTTTGTCTCATTGAAGGGAGCACATTTTCAGAACCAGTTGACTGACCAATTGGCTGAGATTGTGCTCTAGTGTCATTCTCTTCCTGAGTAACTCTAGTGTTGCTTATCTCTGCTGGTTGGCTGCTTGTGTTCCTTCGAGTCTACAATTCATACAAAGTGTATGTTGTGACAGTTGATATTTTTCAAACCAAAACAGTATAGGGAGTTAGATTGTACCTGGAGTTTCTTCCTTCTTTCACCTTTAGTTCCTGCCACCTTTGTTCCCTCTCCTCGTTTGCATGTCCTTTTCGTATGACCCTCCTATCTGCAAACACTACAATGCATTTTCATACCAAATCTTCGCATCTTACTTGCATTTTCACGTTCACTTTCTTCCTTCCTCTTCTTCTTCTGCTTCCTGCCTCTTTTAATCTTTCCCAATTGAGGGGGTTCGATAGGGTTATGGTGTTCATCCTGCCACTGCTCCATACTAGTTATAGGATTTATTACATGTGCATAAATCCTTGCACATGTCTCTTTTTTATAGCATGAATGAACATAGTCCTCTATTCTCACTCTGTTGTCTCCAATGGCAGAGCAAGCATGTGCACATGGAATCCCACTCAACTGCCACTTTCTACAGCTACAAGTGTGATTTGCCAGGTCAACTATAAACTGCCGATTAGGTGTGCTAACTTGGCACTGTGATCCTCTAGAACCCACAGGGATACACCAACCAGAATGTTCCATTGCCTTATTTAAATTTTTGACTATCCTTGGACACACAACCCCTGTATAACTCTCTATTGCGTTCCTTCTATTTGCAATCCTCACCATTAATTTGGTTCTAACAATCTCTAGCATTGTTAAAATTGGTTTGTCCCTAGCATCTAAGATAAATCTGTTAAAACACTCACAGATATTATTTAGGAGGATATCACACTTACAATACTCTCTGAAATGTGCCATTGACCAGTGTTTTGGAGGAACAGAAGTCAACCATTTCCAAGCATTCTCATCCGCTACCTTAATCCTCTCCATATACATGTTGAACTCTGCCACATAACTACTTGTTGCTGCTGACCAAACCAACTCTTTTAGCACACCTCCGGGGCGGACACTTTTGAAGTTGTTATAGAGATGGCGTATACAGAATCTGTGCTCAGCTTCAGGAAACAACTCATGCACTGCTGGAAGTAATCCCTACATTAAAAATAATGCCATAATAAATATTAAAGGAAGTGATATAAGCAATCCCTATATAAAATTACCAAGATTTTACGTTTTTTCTATCAGAAATGATGGTCCAGTCTCTGCTATTTGCTTCGCCTATACCCAATTTCTCACCCAACAGACTAAGGAACCAATGCCATGAATCAAATGACTCAACCTCCACCCTAGTATAGGCTATTGGGAAGATGCAATCATTTGCATCCAAACCAACAGCAGCAAGAAGTTGACCCCCAAAATGACCTTTAAGAAAACAGCCATCCACACCAATTATAGGCCTGCATCCAGCAAGGAACCCTTCCTTACATGCCTCCAGACATATGAACACCCTCTGAAATACTAAATTTTCAAGACGTAGCTTGAACATAGTTCCAGGATTAGTCCTTCTGAGCTCACCCCCATAATCAGCCAACTAGGCAAATTGTATTTTCTCATCACCTCTTATAATCTGAAGTGCCTTCTTAATCCCTCTCCATACTTTTGTCCTAGGGACATCTAAGTTGAAATCCTTCTTAATCTGATCCCTTAGTGCTGTTATGGAAATATCAGGGTCAGACCTTACGTTTTCGAGATATATCTGAGCAATCCAGCCAAACTTGGTATGCTTAGACTTGAAGACCTTGATGCAACTATGGTCACTAATGTATGTTTTTATTTGCACCATGCCACCCTCAACAGGTGTAGCATATAATGTCCAAGGACACCCCTCTGCACATTTGGCCCTTAACCTACGTTTCTCACTCTTCATAACCCTTACATCACACCTTGACTTAATTCCATAAGCCTTTATTACTTTTCTCAACACATCAAAGGAGGTGAACTTCTGACCCAAAAGGAACTTAGGGTCACTTATGTCAGAGCTCTCATTGAAACTTGGGTACCTATCACCTTCATCACTATCTGAGTATATACTTTGCAAATCATCAAAGTCCAAATCTTCCTCAGACTCTAATTCATATGTAAAGCCTATACATGAATTCTTCTCTTTACCACTTTCCACCCTAGTCATTATCTTCCTGTCTGATGTCATTGTCTGACTCCTCAAACTCTATCTCACAACTTTCTGTTCCAGAATTAGGCTCATAGTCTGCATCCTCTGTGGTTGCTTCACTATTATCCCCTTCATCAGCCCTATTGCTACTACCCACTAGGGTAGTCTCTGATCTTTCCATTTCCTCATCTTTAGCCTCATTATTGACTTCAACATTCTCACATCCTACCTC